>JABUQX010074218.1:0-7500 GCA_015478945.1 Trachelipus rathkii | reverse complement strand
ACTCTTCGACGAGCAAAGCGGGCTTTCATCAAACGAAAGTGCGTTAACTTCCTTGGTTCTCCTACTGACAAATCTGTTCTGGCCTCTTTGCCAAAAACATCTCTGGCAACTTCTGTAAATCTCCCTTCCCTCTGGTTCTGTTGTTATTTCTCCAACTGAAAAGGCCAATTCTTCTTCGGCCTCCTATTTTCCACTAAACTCAACTCTAGACGATTTCTGCATATCTCTTCTCCTCCTTCTCCTCTGGCAGTGTCCTATGTCTTTACGCTGTGATTACATTTGGAATCGGGTGCATAGGCCCCTAGAAATTTAATGAAGGATATGGAAGACGGTGGCCCAGAATGGCATTCTCGCCTAAGTTTTTGAGGTAAAAAAAAGAGGGGGTGGGTTGTGCTTCCGTGCTATCGACCGCCCTGCGTTCAAACTATACTCTCTATGTCTCAATACTAGCACTTTCCCTCAAGTGTTGAAGCTCGCACATGTCCAACCTATTCAGAAAAAGAAGCCGCTTGATCACTCTAACTATCGGCGCTATAGCTTCGTCACTTGTAAATTCTATCTAAGTATCTTTTGAAACACTTCTCACTTCACTTCTTTAGATTATCTGGAAACTCATTCCCTTCTTTCCGATAGCCAGTACGGCTTTCAGCGCTGAGGTCCTTCTGGCGATATACTTTTCTTTTTAACGTATTTATGGTATTTCCGCCATTAGGAACTACGGGGAGACTTGCGTGGTTGCGCGGCTTGAACATATCCAAAGCATTTGGACGCGAGTATGGCAGGCGTCCACTGCTCTCCAACTCGCCATCCTTTGGGTTCCTTCTTTCTTTTGCTTAATTAATGTCTAGCTTTAGTTCAAATCTCTAAATATCGGCTGTTGTTGAGGGGCGACTTCTTCTTTTTTCTGGTCAATAGTGGTGTTCTTTTCAGGGTTCTGTCTATCTCGCAACTTTATTCCTACTTTTCATTATGATCTTCTCTCAACCTGCACATCTAACTCTATCCACTCATATACCGATGATTCCGACCCTCATTCTTCAACTCATTTCAGTCTGCTTCCTCTTTACTCTAGAATTGGCCTCTTGTCTTAATCTTCCTTTTTTATCTGGATAGGAATTCCGATGGGGTCGGTCTCAAACCTTTGTGAAATTCAAATTCTTTTAAAAACCCAACTTCTGAAAATCTCCTTCTCTAAAACCTTTCTAACTTGCCTATCTCTTTCGACGGTTCTTCGTCTCTCCTGTTGACAATATAACATCCTTGCCCTTAACATAAACAAAAATTTTTCCTGAAACCTTCATATGAAAATGGTTTTGCTAGGGTGGCTGCAAAGAAAACTGGAAGTTCTGTTAGAACTGCGAGACTTTTTTTCTCTTCTCAGTTGCCTCCAGCTATACAAGGGTCTATCCGCTCTTTATGGAGTACTGTTCTCATATCTTGGGGGGTTCTGGTTTCAGCTTCACCCGGCTTTTGGATAAGGTCAAGTCAAAGGCCAAAAAGGCTTATAAACTGTTCCTTTTGTGCTTTATATCTATTCTAATAGGCACCGACTCCAGCGGCAAGTGCTCAGGGAACTTATTATTTGGCGTACGCACCACCTTTACGACGCCCTCGTAGCACAAGGAGTGCTGTATCTGTGTTGATATTTGTGTTGATATTGGTAATTCCAGGCTAGTTCGCTGTGGTGCTTCCTTCTTTCCCGCCACCTCTGATCTGTGGAATTCTTTTTCATCTTCTGTATTTCCTGCTGAATTTAATCTTCCTCACTTTAAGGCCTGCGTCTGTGATCACCTGCATAATTTGAGCTTAGGGTGAACTTTGGCTTACTACACCCGCTCCTTGAAATAGGGCTCTGGACTGTGAGTGGTGGTGACAACTGTAAAAAAAATCCTTAGGTGGGCAGATGTGGCAAATGAACTAAATCCCCTACTCACCCCATCCAAAACATCATTTAGATTATCCAGAAAATCGCACTCTTCAACATTACCCTCAGATGGACCATATGTCGCAACCACACATACTTTTTTTACTTATTCAAACTTAAATTTAACCTTAGAATTCTAGTACTCACACACACAATCTACCATAGCTCTCTACCACAAGTCACTCATCAGAATTGCAAATCTTCTATCCCCCTCATAGGGATATAAGGGATAGGGATTCTGTAAGATGTTGTCTATAAGAGGGGTGTGGGATATAAGTTATGTGTATATATATGTTGATAAAAGATGGTGTCTCTAAGATGTCTGGAGGATGAGTGTGGATATGAAACGCAAAAGAGAAAGGCGAACCATTAGGCACTGGAACGTCATACATACCATAATCAAATGGTAATATATATATATATATATATAATAATATATATATATATATATATATTATATATATTATATATATATAATATATATATATATATATATATATATATATTATATATATAGTTATATATACTATATATATATATATATATTTATTGAGTTTTAATATTATCCAAAATTCTTAATATTTGTTCAATTAATCGGCAAAATAATCGGCAAAAATTGCCGATGACGATTGAAAAAAAATATGCCGATTTTGCCGATGACGATGACGATTAATCGTCCCATCACTAATATATATATATATATATATATTATATATATATATATATAAATATAATAGCTATATATATATATAAAAATATATATATATATATATATATATATATATATATATATATATATATATATATATATATATATATATATATATATATATTTATTTTTGACTAAGCCAAATTGGTGGATTTGTAGTTACAGTAATTTGACAAGCCCTAGGGGCTTTGTGAATTTGCATAAGCATGTTTGGTTAGTGGGTTGACTGGGACAGTCTCGACAGGCCCATGTGGCTTCTGAATGTCTGACATCTGGTGCAGGTGGGGGAGGTGACATTGCCTAGTTTGAATCTATATTTATATTGCATGAGTTTTGGGTGGTGACCTGATCTGCTCCGGGCGAGGTCCATTTGGCCTCTTCTGGACAGCGTATCTTCTCTAAAGGATAGTTTTGGGGAGGGGGTGTTTAATAAATTGTTATTTGGGCGGTTTTGTAGGTATGTGTTGGTTAGATGAGTATGGATATGTGTAATCCATGACCTATTGGGAGGGGCGGGGGAATTATGTTGTAAGTGTTGTAATAGAATTGTGCTGGTGAAGATGGGGGGGATTTTAGTCTTTGTCGAGGGGGATTGGAGAGAATTTGGTGACAAGGGTGGGTTGAATTACATATTTTCTGATAGAATTGAGTCCGCCCACCATCTCCAGGTGTGTAGAGATGGGGAGGATGGAGGTTTCGTCGTCTAAATGTTGGATTGGGGTGGTTTTAGTGCAACCTTTGATAATTCTGAGGGCTGTATTTTGAGAGATTTGTAATTTATTTGTGTTCGATTTTGAGAGTGCTGGGAACCATGCTGGTGAGGCATAGTTTAGATTTGTTCTAAGAAGTTGTTTATAGGTAGTGGTGAGTGTGTGTTTCCTATCGCTGAAGTTGTGTTGAGAAAGGGTTCGGAGGGTATTTAGTTTTCGTTGGGTTGTGGAAGTGATTTGGTTGATGTGGGGGAAGAACGTCATATGAGTGTCATAGGTAAGTCCTAATATTTTTGGGGTTTGTTTAATGGAAGGGGGTTGTTGTTCAAGGTGATTATGGGGTGGTGGGAGGATTGATGGCGGTCAGTGGTTAAAAGGGTAATGGAGGATTTAAAGGGAGATGCGGTCATTCTGTTGGAGATTAACCAATTTTCTAATAGATGTAAATATTCTTGGGTGTGTTGTGTGGCTGTGTTTACGTCTGGGTGTTGGGAAATAAGACTGATGTCGTCTGCATTAGTAATAAGTTTGGTGGATTGGTGGGTTGGGGTGGGCAGATCTGCAGTGAAAAAGTTGAATAAAAATGGAGAGAGAATGGCTCCCTGTGGGACGCCATTTTGTAATTTGATAGAATGGGAAAAGTTGTTTTTGTATAAGACTTTTGCAAAACGGTTGGTGAGGAAATTGGAAAACCATTTTTTGTAATTATTTTCTAGGGGAAGTGGAGGAATTTTTTTGAATAAGGATGTGTGTGGGAAAGGTGGTCGAATGCCTTTGTTTTGTCTATTCTGTGATAATAGATCTGTTGGAAAGGTGATTGAATTGAAGCCATTAATGATGTGTTGTGTGAGGGAGGTGAGGTCTGTGTTGTAGAATGGTTGCTTTTTGAAATCTGCTGTTGGAAATCTGGGAAGGGGAATGAGTGGAAAATTGCTATTTTAATATTAATTTCTCCTAGTTAATTTAACTAAATGAGGCAAAGCAGTGAAATTGTGCGATAGAGGAGGGGGAGTTGGGTCTTTTTTTGGTTTGAGTTTTGGGATTATGTATGCTTGCTTGCCAGGTTGGGGGAAATGTAAGTTTAGTTGCCAGACTTTGTTGGAAGATGTCTGTGATTATGAGGATTGTCCCCCTTTTCTCCAAGGTGTTTTTATGTGTAGGTTGGATATTGAGTCTGGACCTGTTGCTGTTGAATTTTTAAGGGTTTTTATGTTTCTGTTATCATGATTGTTGTGAATGGGGGTGGGAGGTTGTGGTCTAATTTGAAGTTTTCTGAGTTGTTTTTTGTTTTCCTATTATCGGGGTGTGTTTTGGTTTACGCGGAGACGTTAGCGTAATGTTTAAGCCTGAGACTGCCTTATTGTTGTTTGGGAACGGGAATGGAGTTATTGGGTAAAAGATGGGGCATTTGTGGGATTGTTTGGGGTTATTACGTGAGTTGTTTAATTTTTTGATGACTTGGCAAGGTTTTCTTATTGTCTATGCACGAGATGTTTTGTTGTAGGTTGAAAACTTATTGGTAGTGTTGGTGGTTATGAGGTTGGAGATTTTGGGTGTTTTTATTTTTTGTTATTTTTGGTTAAAAATGTGTGGGGTATAAGGATTGAGTTTTTTGAAGGGAGTTTCTTTGTTTAATGAGTTGGCTGATTTCAGGGGAGAGTTTGGGGTTATAGAATTTTCTGTGGCCTTTGGGTATGTATAAGTTAGCTGATTTAGTGATTAAGTTATTTAATTGGATTATGGAGGTGTGTAGGGATGTTATATCATGGATTTGTATTTGGTTAATGTGGGTTTCAATATAGTTAGTATATGCAGGCCAGTTTGCTTTTTTTGTAGTTAGTGTATGTTAGTAGTCTTTTTTTTGGGGATTGTGGGGTGAGTTTAGAGAAATAAGAATAGGAAGGTGATCTGATTGTAGGTCAGTAATATATATATATATATATATATATATATTATATATATATATATATATATATATATATATATATATAATATATATATATATATATTATATATATATAAACCGGTAATAATATATATAATATATATTGATATTATATTATATAATATAGCTAATATATATAATATAAGCTATATATATATTATATATATATATATATATATATATATATATATATATATATATATATATATATATATATATATATATATATATATATATATATATATATATATATATATATATATATATATATATATATATTTCCCCTGTTTCTATAACTCCTTTATTATATTACAGGTCTTCTTTGTCTTGACACGTGTTTAACCTAAATGGTAGGATCGGTTTTCGAGAAGATTACATTCATGAAGGTTTGACTGGTGGACTCACGTTCAAATAAATCTACTCTCTTGAAGAATTGAAGAATGCTTCAAAAACGAGGAGAATGAGAATGGACTTCTTACAAAATAATTTTAATAATCTATTACGTTCATATGCCTTTAATAAAATGATATGTAGAAAATATAATTTGATATCCTTTTTATATATTCACATAAAATAATCTTGTAACGTCTTCTTAAAATATAGGAATATTCTTAACAATAATATAGTATTCTTGAATGAGATAGTTTTACAAAATATGTTTCATCAATTAGATAATATTTGAGTCACAACAAATATAATGGATGAGAGTGGGAGAGATATGATTAAGGTCGGAGTGTGTTTACCTGGATTACAGCCTGATGAGAGATTACGATACCTTCGTAATGGAACATAAATTATCAATTCTTCTTGAAACAACAATAATAATGATCAGAGAGAGATTATTTCACTTGTATATAAAAGATGCAAGACTTGATAAATTCTAACTTTGTAGAATAAGATAATAAATGAATGTCACTTCGAGACATTAAACAGACAGGAGAGATTTATGCTAATATTTCTTAAGCATAAATATTGATATGGCTGCATAAAATAAATAACAAACACGTAACAGTATTTAATGAACACAGATATCACCACTTTAGGCTCGGAGTACGAATATCCCACCTTGCGCAAAGCCTCCTTATACCTTTCCAACTCCACCCGCAACTCCTCATTCGTAGCCATGTTTACACTAATATTACTACCTTACTACTTTCTACTATTACTACTTTAATACTACTACAAACTACTATTACTACATGGACGTTTGTTTTATTTATTCTGAAAGATGAAATATATATATATATAATATATATATATATATATATATATATTAATATATTATATATATATTATATATAATATATATATATATATATATAGTATATATATATTATATTAGATTGATTATTAACAAATAATACCTTGAGTCGGGAAAGAAAAGCTCCCCCCCTCGGACAATTATTTACACTTGTAAATTCTACTTACATTTCTGGGACAGATATGTTTACTCAAAACAAACTACTTCGTAATTACTCATGAACATAAAATCTATAATACAATAATAAATAAGAAAACAAAAACTTCTTCATTCTTCTCAAGATCTTCGTTCGTTATCTTCTCAGCATTCAGGTACAGGGAATAAGACAAATTCGTTTTTAAGATTGATTTATACAAAATAATACCTTCAAAATATATACCATACGATATCTACATTGTTCTATCAAAACAATCAACATGACAAATGCAGTTTGCGTTGACAGAGAAAACCTGAGAACTATTCTGAGAACGAACGATTTGTAGGATAATGAGAACAAGAAGCTTGACTTTGATCGTCTTGAGAAATAGGAGTACTATGAGTATTTGACACTTTATTATTCGAACGTAACCATCGAGGACTTTGGATACGAGGGCCCTGATAGTGTTGATATGGAACGTAATTACTATCAGAATCATCCGAATACGAACTAGACTTATTGAAACTTGAACTATTTACACTCTCATTTTGATTTTCGAAACCAGAAAACGAAGATTTTGGAACACTATCTGACAAAAATGAGCGCTCCTGCGAGCTATCATGAACACTTTGTTGAGAATTAGGATTAGAAAATGACCTTACAGGATCATGAAAAGACGAATTGGAATACCTAATATTATCATGCGCTTGTTGAGCAGACGGCATTTTATTTACACACTTTGAAGAATTATGAGGGAACATAACAACTTCGGATTCATCATCATCTGAATTTATACTGTCAGATTGATCATTCAC
>JABUQX010074217.1:27500-49281 GCA_015478945.1 Trachelipus rathkii | reverse complement strand
CCCATCCTCCTTGTTGTTGTGAGAGAGATTATATTACCTATAATATTAATATTATATTATTATTATATATTATTTTATATATTATATACCTATATATATATATATACAATATATGTAATTATTATATCTAATATATAATATAATATATATATTATACTATTAAATATATATATAATTATATATATAACATTCCGCTAGGCCGTTAGCCCGACGTTAGTAACTTAGTCAACTGTTAGGGTATTACCCAAACTAAAGAAGTTAAGTTTAGGACATCGATACGACGATTTCCTTGAATCGGCATAAATGTCTACTGTTTTTCTACTAGGCAACTCACTCAGTTGGGAATCTATACACCTCTATGACCCTCCTACATAACACAACCAAAAACTTGCATATAACGCGTTCTACTCGGACCATCTATATATACTAATGTACCTATACTTCCTCACTACCACCACCCGTTTCCATTAAGTAACCCATGAAAGATCCCTTCATATAAAAACTGTCGTCTCCAGACACAGCACAAGAAAGGATTTCAACGGAGCTTTAACCCTCGTAATCGCAAATACCAAATCCTCTGTCCATATCTCCTTCCGGAACACATACGGACTACTAATTAAAAGAATCTCCGCTATATAAATATACATTCAGCCTTAACTCGAGCATGGAACTTGAATAACAAATTGAAGCAAGATTAACCGTCAACTCCCCAAGCTACAACACCGTCTCAGATCCATTTACAAAGAGATCCGGAATCTGCTAAACACAAACTTATCTACTTTCAACATCCTCAATATCCCCAGCGAACTATAAATCTGATATAATCGCACGAAACAAGTCACAACAGGACTAGCAGACTATCAAAAAACTAATCCTCATCAATCGATTAATGTAACGAATTGACCTCTCTGTCTTCCAATTTATCAGAACCTTACCACCTCCAACACACAACAACTATCAGCCACAAAGATCACTATCCATTAACATACCGCCATTTAAATGCCATACTATCTACTATATCTTGCACATCCAGCAAATCAGGACGCACTTCAGATGCATACAACTTCTCAATTATTTCACACCGAACGGAAATCTTTTCTTACTTTATGTAATCACATTGAGGTCCCACACTGACATATTTGCAATACTATTTGCAGGTGCAATTTTAAATCTGTTCACAGCCTTAAATTAGAAGGAGTCAGCATGGACACTTGGTCACTACTAAAGTCAACTTCTTTGCAAAGCATTCTAAAGAACTAAGGCGGTGACACACAACAACAAAAACAACCCCAAACACCCAACCCAAAATAAGAGAGACTACTAACAACAATTCCAACAAGCACCCATTACATAAAGGCTGAAACAGGGAACTATCAATATACTACTCAATCTCTCAAAGCAAGTACGCACCTGCAAGTGCTGCACAGCGCCTCCAATACGTCCCTATCTATTGTAGATTGCTCCAAGCCATCAACATTGATCCTTTAGTCTGAAACGGCACTACTCACCTAATCTATATATGAGATACCATCTCACCTTCAATGCATTACTGGAATCTGAGGATTGGATCAAATTAATGATTAATGATCAGTAAAATATTTTCTATTTTTTTGGGCACTTTATTGCTACACCAGTATTTAAAATGTCTTTAAAAATAATAATTAAAATCTTTGACCTCCTGATTTTAATTGAAGCGAGGCTGACTGCCAAAGGGACAGAAACTCTATGATGCTACTACAGTGAAATATATTAGCAGAATTCTCTTGTTGCACTATATTCTGAAAGCTTTTACTTACACCCCACTTGTCCAGCCATATTAGAAAGCACTAATAAAATCCACACAAGCAATAATTGTTGTCATAATTTAAAAATCAAGCATCAGTTTCAGTTCCTTTCAATGCCATTCTGCAATAAGTCTTTGCTTTTCTTAAGAGGTTGGTAAGAAATACCTTTAAAGAGTATCTATCTGAGGACTTATCAGTACATTCCAATAACCTGATAATAAACTGAATCGAGCTCATTTCATTTTCTTAGAAACCACTGAAGTCACTTAGCTTTCCTCATCTTAATGTTTTTTTCAACTCATCTTTCAAAACTTCGCTTATACATAACAGAAGTTCACCGGCAGGTCCTTGTTGCTGTGTAATTCGACCTATCACTCTGAATCTTTTGCCTATGTTTTAAAATCTATTCAATTCTGTCCAATACTTTAATAAACTTGACTATTTAGTTGTGCAAGCTACTTCTCCTTTTAAATTAAGAGGGCAAATCATTATTGGGATCGGGCTGGCCCATTTTCGCCCCCACCTAAAAAATGGACATAAAATCGGAATTTTCAGCCAATTCTTGACTCTTAAACCCAAACTGTAGCATTCTATTTACCCTCTAAACGTTCGTTTCGGGGTGTCTTTTTCACGTGACTGTTAGTCATATCTTTCAGAATTTTAAAATTTATTACAAAACGTTGGAGGTGAAGCCAGACTCACTAAACTATCGTGAAAAATCGACTTCAACTTAAAATATGCATAATATTTAAATTACTACAATCGTTGAGAAGTACTTTTTCGATTTATACAGTTTTGTGCTCAGGCAATTTCCAATTTCCAAAAACCCACTTTTTTGGATTTTGAAATTAAAAAAATTTTTTTTTTCTTACTCATTTCGATCATATCAACCATTTTCAGGGCTTTTAAAGTCGGACAAGATGCATCTTTTTTACTTAATAATTTATTTTTGTATACTCAAACGAAAATTTTTTTTAAAAATTTTCAAAAATATCTCTCTCTCTCTTTGAAAATTTGTTCCAAGAAAATCCAACCACCCATAATGCTATGCAAAGATTATTCTAAGTAAAAACTTGCCAGCTCCTCCGACTACACTAGGCCCTAAAATTGATGTTGATCGGAAAGTCAGAAAAAAATTATCGCACATTGTTCATATCAAAAATCCCCCAAAAAGTGAGGTGTGGGAAATTGGACAACTCTTGAGACAAAAAACTGTATAATTGAAAAAGTTACCATTATCAATGATTAAATTATACGGTAACTAGACCAATCTATGACATATGTTCAGTCTATGAAGTCATTCCACGAATAGTTTAAGGAGGAGTTTTGACAAATGCCAAAACATGGATTTTGAAAAATACTTATATATTTCGAAAATATAAATATTCGAAAAATACCTATTCTTACATAACGTTTCAAACGTTCGCGATTCTCAGAGGTCAGATTGACAACTTTGTTCTTTATGGCTATCTAGCAGTTTCATACATTCTGGCGGGATTTTTATTTTATGGCTATGAAATAGTAGATTTAAACATAATTTTTATATTTTATTTGGCTTTATTTGTAATTTACGACCAAAAATTAATTTAGTCGAATTTCACGGGGGAGGCACTCGACTGTTCGGGGGGCAATATGCCCCCCCGAAGAATATGCCTGAAAGAAACAAACTGATCACAAACCATTTTAAACATGTTTAGTTGGATAAATATTTTAGTTTCACCCTGAGTTCTTTTACTAATTCCTAAAGCTTTCGTTTAGATATGCTCTAAACCTCCTCCGGGTCACATCACGAGAGTGCAAAAATTTTTGGATGATTAACCCATCTTGACGTTAGTTACTCAACGCGGTTGTAATCGTTTGATAATTTTAGCTCGTTCCAAAGTTATTAGTATATTTCCGGGGCAATGACTATTGACTGATATTTTAGGCTTCATTTATTTATCGTCATATAGAGTAGTTAACCGATGGTCTCTATTGATGTTGTTTGTATTTTTAATTGCATATGATTCGTACAAATTTACGGGAATTTGTTCTGGTTTTTATATGTTTTTATTATTTTGTATTTCTTTTATTGATATTACAAATTCACAATCATATGACTTTCTTAAGGTGATATGCTACAATTTTTTATCTTCTTTTATGTTTCACTGATCTTTTCTTTACGCAATTTTCTTTAGTCTATTGTTTTCTCCAATAATATTGTTTTTGTATCCTGTTCATTCTTCCCAAGTCTTCCCTCTGATGTTTCTCTTTTTACTATTTTCTTAGTTTGGCTTTAGTAACTTTTTAAAGGTTTGTTCTATTGTTTTAGTACATTTAATTCCAGATTTTTTAATTGATATTCTGAAGTTCCAATTCCTTTCCTTATTATTAAACTCTTTATTATTGTTTGAATTATTTCCTTATAAAATTTAATTTGGGCTTGTCCGATACTATTGGTTGGTATTATGCATTTGGCATATTTTAATTTATGAAGTTTCCCTATAATATCGCATTAATTCTGTCTTATACGGAAGATCGCTGCAAATTCGTAAAGCTTGTAGTGTTAAGGTTGCAATTATGGCTTTTTTTAAATGCAATTTGTGACTTGAATACCAATGTACATTATCTCATAGGACATGGGTCGGTTTTTTACACTATACTGAAAAATAATGTTAGCTGGGTTTTCCAATTAATTTGCATATCTAGAAATGGGATGGTTTTGTTAATTAGGGGCTTCTTTGTAATTTGATGGTGGGTGCCAAGTATTTATGTAATTATGAAATCTCTCTATATCAAAAGTATTTGGATATAGAACCAACAAACCTTAAGAAGTTCATATGATTGGAATTAATAGCAACAAATAATAAAAACAATAAAACCACAAAAAAGGCCATAGACAGAAATATATGCATTTTAAAATACAACAACATCATAGAGGACCCGACAAGTTAACTCACTCCATAGCGATACATAAATGAAGCCTATAAAAATCATCAAGTATGGCCGGAACCTATACTACAATAACCTTGGAACGGAGGCTAATAATTCACTCAACGAATACAACCGTCTTAGTAACTAACTCATGAAAGTATATTCCCAAAAAAATTTTACTTACTCTCGTGATGTGACCGAGGAGTTGTAGATGCACCATATCTAACGAAGCTAGGATTAGTTAGTAGGGTAGAAACTAAATTTTATCCAACTTAAAATTGTATTAAAATGTTTGTGATCTTATAAAATAATAAATAAATAGTGTTAAAATTAAAAGCAGAGTGTGTGAACATTCTAATATATATTCATATAATATATTATTATTATATTATATAATATATATATATAGTATCTACTATAATATATATATATATATATATTTATATATATTATATATATATATAATATAATATAATATATACTTATATATACTAATATTAAGGATAATGCGATTACTCGCATCACTATACTGTACAGAGATAATGTCCCTAAGTGGTGTTGAAACCACTTACCGTTGAGATAGTAAACAAAAAGTGTTAAACATACTTCGGGGGTCAGGGTAACACATCTTGGTTTACATCTGAAGCGTGTAGGGTTCGAACCCACTTAGAGACATTATGTTTGTATATATATATATATATATATTATATATTATATATATATATACTTATATATATGCTTGAAATATAACCGCATGATAATATAATCTTTAATTTTTACATTTAATATATTATATACCTATATATATTATACTATATTATATCACATATAATATCTTATATATATATACATAATATATATTAAAGATCTACAGTGCTGGGGTGTATGTCTCTCAAAAAAAACAATTCTGTGGCGAAGATTAAAAACAAAGCTTCGCTCCAGTAACTCTGATGTTTTTTAAAAGGATTTATTAGTTGAAAAAACTGTTAAAAAAAAAAAAAAAAAGAATGCATTTGCTTCAATAAACACTAAACGACCGTCTACAAAATAACAACAAATACTCACATAAACATTTTTTTTTAAAGTTTTAAGTTCTCAAACAATTATATATATACTATATAATATATTATATATATTATACATATATATTATATAATATATATATTATACTATACACTATATATGTATATTATATATATATATTATATATATATTTACTATATAATATTTATATTATATGATATACTATTATATTATATATTATTATATATTATATATATATATATTATAATTATATATATATATATTTATATATAATATATATATATATATATATATATTATATATATATTATATATTATAATATATATTATAGTATAATATTATATATAACTATTTATATTATATATATAATCTTATATAAATAATATATACCACTAGTACCTATTATATTCTATATTATATATTATATATATATATATTATTTATATATATAAATTAGGGGCATGTAAATGTGAGAAGAATTTATAAATGAGGAATTGAACGCATAAGAGAGTTGCGCGGTGTGATGAAATGCTAAACTCAACAAAATAGTCCGTTGGATATTTTGAAATGGTTTGGTCATTATGGAAAGGAGGATTGATAGTCGGTTTTTAAGAGAAGATCTATAAGTGGTGAGTGTGCAAGGAATCGACCTCCTGGGAGACAGAAAAATGTGGAGTTGAGTCAGTAAGGAATGTCTGAAGGAGAGGATGTGAAATTTGGCAGAGGCGAGAAGGAAAGGTGATATGTGAGTGATGGCTGGGGTTTTCGTGAGAAGGAATGGCTTGTGGGCAATCTGGGCCAAGCGCATGAAACCTACAGTGACGATGACATAGTGAAGGTTTCGACGCAAGGTGAAAGGTTTGAGCGTTCAGGAGATTTTTTCTGGCTGCACGGTTCATTTTAAAATATAAAGGAACTTGCTCATTCTTCTATCTTTTGTTTTCGTTACTGTAAAGCACTGTACCTCCAATCTGGTATATATATATATATATATAAATATATAATATATATACTATTAATATATAGAAACGGTGAAATAAAAATAATGAAGAATTTTCATATTATTTGATTTTGTTAGTTTGCTAAAACAAAAAAAAAAGCGATATTTCCCAATCGTAATTTAATATAAGGAAGATACAATTTTATATACAGCTAAGTTAAATAAAGTAAAATATAATCATGAAAAAAAAAATTATTTGATTGTGCTACTCGCTGTTATTCGGAAGTTAAAATTATCTGGTTACCCTGGACAAATCATTTTCACATACTCATTATTGACCCTTCTACCGCGTTGTTTCCATTCCAATCTAGTAGAAATACTAATCGCGATTATGTTTCTCATTCCCAACCTCATGTGACCCCTCTACACGAAAGTGTTTCTACACAACTCTCCAAAATATACCGTGATCTAACGCGTTGTGTTTCATTCCAATATGATGTCACCGAAGTTATATTTTCCAATTCAAGAATCCACTGCTCGACACGTCTCCCGAAGTTGATTTCATAACATATACAAAATATGCAATCTAACCGAGTTGCTTTCCATACCGATCATGTGATCTACTGAGTCGATTTTCATTCCAAATTGTGACTACACTAATTACCTTGCCGCACGAAGGGAACGGATATAAATTTGTCGCAGCATTATTGTGAACCACTTTCTATTAAGCATAATCCGAAACAGTCGGGTGACACCAAGTTACAGAAACAAGGATACTCTTTAAAGCATTGAACTTGTGTGTGGCTCTTGATGCAGAGGATTTCTTTCGTTTGTCGAAATCAGTGAAAGACATGGTCTTTCCTGCATTGAATTTAAGTGTGGTCCTTGAGATCATGTTTTCAATGCGTGTGGAGTAAATATTGTTAGTATCAAATGTCAGCTTGTCTAATATGCTCCTTATTATCCTGAAATTAAAAATAGTTTTTTTTTTATTCTATCAAAGAATTTCTCAAATTTTAACGTACTATTTCATCAATTCGTATTTGAATCGAGTTGTTCCTGGCAATGTCTTTAAAATACTCCCCAGATATTTATGCCTCACAATTAAATATATAGCTTCCAGTATGGATAAATAATATAAAAGATTCTGGATTTTTCAGTCACTTTCTTTATTTTATTTTATATCTACGACCACAAAAGGGTATGTACTATATAAACTAAATACTCTAGACCACGAGTATTATCTACTAAACTACTAATATACTATCAATGCTACAAAGCGGTCCACACACTCCAAAACACGAGTGTTTTATGATGACCGAAAGCAAAATATAACTGATACCCCATCCTCATATATCTAACTACTACCCTCACCACAATACCACCTAAAACAATATAAAATCCAAATAAATCAAATAAACACACATTCTTCAACAAAAAAATATTATCATAAACAACACTATAAACAATAACAATCAAAAATCATTATCCTTTTATACTTATATATATATAATCTAATATATAATTATATATATAATATATACCCTCCCTCCCCTCTCTCACTCTCATAATACCCATATACCATATATAATATATATACATAATATATATAAAATATAATAAACATATATAAACATCACCTATATATATACCATATATAATGATAATAACTATACATACATAAATTTCAATTTTTTTCTTTTATTTTTAATATTATATTATTAATATATATACCACAACACTAATAAATCAAATACAACATATATATAACTATATAATATACTATACATAACCTATATCAATTGTCTGTTACATGTTATAGATATCCAAACACCAAAATGGAATATAATACATAATATATTCAAATATATATCTTACACAAAACAAACAACACACAAAAACAAACCAATTTCACAACAAAACAACCACCACAAAAACCACAAACCACCCCAAAACCCACAACACACCAGCACCCAACACACAACAACCACATACAACCCATAAAACACCACCCAACCGCCCCAAACGCCCACTCTCTCCACACACAGCCAGCAACACAACCCCAAAAACCCACCACCCCCACCGCCCAAACCCGACCCACCACAGATAACCCCCCCCACCAACAACCCAACCACCCCCAAAACAAACACCAAAAACCAAATAAAAAAGGTTAGGTTAAAACCCAACCCAAACACCCCAAACACAAAAAAAAAAAAAAAACCCACCCCACACCCCCCCCCCACACCCCACCACCCCCCCCCCCAAACCATCATGAATCCATCAAAAAACCAACCACACAAAAAAAAAAAAAAAAAAAAAACCCAAATACCTTCTGATTCTCACGCAAATGCACTCACATAATCTCACTCCTCTAATATATATTATTAAACAATCCCTGACGATATATACATATACACCATCCATACTATACCACAAACAACACTCACACTAAATAAAAGGTAAAGCAATTTTAATACACATTAATACTTTTCTGGCAACATATACAACAAATAAAAGCTAAACAACAACAACAAACAAACAAATCAATACTAATTAAATAATCAAAACCTACATACCCCAACCCATAACCCACAACACCAACAAAACACCACCACCAGACAACCATATCACATCATCAATACTTAGTAGCTTATCTAACAATACACATAACAAAAACCACAACAGTGACCTACACTACATACAAACCAAATTATTATTCTTCATTAGAAACACCAGAAAAACAAGATCAAACAACAAGATCAATAAATATATCAAATACCACACGCCACTAACTAATCACACTCAAAACTAATATATCTAGGCGCAAGAACCGAATTGAGCCTTAATACCCACACTAACGACTTACGTATACTATAACAAAACCACTACTCACTAAACCAAACCCCCACATATAACCACTGCCCATAATAATTAAATAACACCCTTATTACAACACACATATACACCAGATTACGACAACACCGAAAATACCATATAAAGTGGAATGCGTCCGCGCTTCAACAACGAATTGGCGCCACCCCGGAGACTGTAAAAACAACACAAATACTACCCCCTACTCATACAACACCAATATCAAAACTATATACTAATACACATATACCATTACACACAAACCACAACACAAACACCTATTACTTACACTCAAACACTACACCATAAAAAAACAATAAACATAGAATTATACAACTAATACTAAACCACCAATAACCCAAACAAACATAATTACGTAAAAACATCACCCTAAATAACACTACTCGATAGCCTACCTAAACAAAACCCTACTCCAATCTAACACACAACACTACACAAAATCACAACATCCACAACACAAAATAAACGAGAACTCAACAAACCTCATAAGACTCAATAAAAACCACCTAAAACACAAACATATTATCTTAGCTAGTATCTCAAACACTACAATGCTACAGCCGGAAAGGAATAATTTTGGACTCCTCAAATAACTCATATATAAAGCAACTGTCACAAAAACAAAAACAAACAAAAATTAAAAAAACAACCTTTAAAATATGTTGCAATAACATCTATACCAAAGTACCATATGATCTAGAAAGCGCAAACACATACTTATCACTACTCACACTCAATTATTATTCCGGTATATCTAGATAATAACAAAATAAATAGACCCAACTTCTCTATTAAAACATATATAGACTCTAGTCTAAGAGAGAAACAAACTACCACCATAGGAGATACGAAACCAAACAGAGGCACAACCCATACGCCGGCGAAGTTTCACAATCAACCCCAAACCCCAAACACAAACCCACACACACCAAGCTCACAGAAATAGGCAGGGAGGCACACACCGAACCGCGAACACCCCAAATACAATAGCACGAGCGGTTCGGAGGACCATAGAGGAAGAGAGAAATATAGTCTCCTGATAATAGTTCAGGAAGAAACGACGACACAAGAATCCATCGGCAAATAAGGCCATATACCATTGGGGTAACTCTCTCTCTCAGCACACACAAAAAACAGCAAACATATTAATAGCACAAGGATCGTATTTATATACTTACGACGTAATACAGCAAATAAGACGTCTTTCCCTCCACACTCCCACACGTACCTTCACTCCAAAATCCTCTCTTACATTATCTAAACATAATAGTTATTGCTTCTTTCCTATAATAATATTCTTACTCTCTCAATATAGTAGCGCAACTCCCTTCTCCACAGGATAATACAAAAATGTATATACTTTATACGCTGTTAGAAAATATAGTAAGATTGCTTGAGACTATAATATAATTCTACATATTCTTAATTATATATTAATTTCCAGCCGGGCAAACTCTCGGACAGAACGCTCTCCAGAATGTATTATGTGCTATACCCACAACAGTCCGCATTATAAGTTTTAAGAAAACAAGATACAATCGAATGCACACAGCAGCAATCACACGCACAGAGACAATAGCCACACAAAAAAACTACAACACAAACCAAACACAACTATAACAGACAAAAACACAATCACTAAAAATACAACACTCATACACACAACTACTAAATACAACAAATAAGAACCCCCATAAATTACAAAACTCCAACCTCACCATACACCAATACTATAATAAAACCCAATATAACTTTTCCTTAAAGGAAATATTCCAAGTTAGTACCAAAAGTTTTATGTTCCCACAAACCATCACTAAACATAAACCATACCAACCACAACTAAACTAAACCCCACAACAACCAACAATACCAATAATATCATCAACCACATATAAATCAACAAAACAATACACAAAAAAACCAACCCACAATATAATAACACATACCCAAACACCACACCACCATAAAACAAAACTCACAAACAAAACATTTGAATGTCTGGAATTGAACAAACACTAAAAAACTATTTCGCTCTAAAGACAATACTCATTAACCCCTCCCCCCAGAAATAAAGGCACAGCCCACAACCAAGCCAATAAATAACCCACAACCAACACACCACACCAACACAAACAAACAACACAAAATCCCGACCCATCCAACAAAACAAAAAACAACACAACACCACCACACCACACACACACAAAACGACACGCACAATCCACACCACAACAACAAACATAAAACACACAACACACACGTCTTGTACCCACATCAACGCGCCATAATAAATATAAACATAACTACAGTAGCTATGTGCTCGATGCGGAAAAGAAAACAACACCGAACACGCACGCGAGCAATAGCACACAACATCTTATAGAGGAATACACACATCACAGCAAATACTATACACAACGATCACAAATACAACTATCACTCCAGATATACACAGCGACCCGCAACACTGTACGCACTAACAAAAATCAAGTCTAATTACTCAAAATAGCAAATTGAAAAAGTTTTACAAAAGAAAATCATAGGCTCACCCAAATAAGAGTCGGAAAGGATGAAGATTAAAGTATAGATATCAACCACCAAAACATACGATCCCAAACGGCCATACGAGATCAAGCGTCATACGCGCCTATAGATAGAAGGAATATCAGCAGATCAAATAGGCATAGTTACGAGTACATACGAACATACTCAACAACATAAGATAACAAAATAGCGTATAGTAACGACCAAATACAGACAGTTACAGATATAAGAGCAATTAACGATAACTAAACGAGAACCTCATAGAGTTAGAGATTAACCTAAGCGATCTCAGAGCCTCACCCTCACGCTCTCACACTAAAGAAACCACCTCTATAGGATAACTCTAACGTATATAAGAGCTTACTTCGACGCGTCGTCTCCTGAAAGAGAATTCAAGTTACGACAAACCTACTACACACAGATTTATTTATCTATTCTTTTATAACAAATTAAAAACTAACAAATATCAACTAAATCAAATGTATCGACCGATTAAAAATGACCAGATCTGATCATAATACTTATCCTTGTTGTACGACATTCTATAGAACACCTAGGCTGATTAGTTCTGCATCTCCTCCTTCAATTTTCACAAACTTGTATAAACCTGTATAACTATATATTAGAACTTTGAAAGCATACGTTAAAAAGATTTAATGACTGTCATATAACCAGGGTATGTGGGTAATCGCGTTCCACACAAACTTTTCCGACTCCGACTCCGATCCGACTTCGACTCCGACTCCGAACTCGCACCCTCTTTCAAATAGCCGCAACAGGCCAACTCTGACTCGACACTCTTGAAAATTACCGACTCGACTCACCCTCTTGAATATATCAGAACTTTGACTTCTGACCTCCGACCCGAGAACTCCGAACTCGACTCCGCATTCTCGAACAACTCCCCTTTACAAAATTACCAGACTCCGGACTCCGCACATAACGACATGCCCCACCCGCGTTATACTCAACCTTGAGCACTTACGACTCAGCCGACTCACAGATCACATGCTACTTTCACACTATCGACAATCCCTTATGTAACCAACAGACACCCACTCAACCTCAACACTACGCGTACCTCGCGACTCCAAACCAGGGCAAGTCCACAGTTGCACTTCAAGTAAGCTGGGTTTGTTGCAACCTATATACCATATATATATATAATAATAATAATATAATAAATAATGAATAATAAAATAATCATAATACACTCAACACTCATAACTCTCAAATAAATTATACATATAACATAACTAATACATCATAACATAAACATAAAAATATCTTAGAAAAACCTTTACAATCTAAACTACTCAAAATATTAACACAACACTCACAAACTTAGCTCACTATATCCTAATTCAATAAAGTGACTCAACTACACTCTCTCACTCTAAATTGCTCAGCAAGTAATAAACACATTCACATACAAGAGAGAAATATAACAACATTACCTCAACCAAAACCCCTCACTATTTACAGAATCACTCTCATAAAAAACTCAATACCTATCCACTTAACATCACTATCTCTACCCATATTCTTCCACTAGCTCTCCAGTCAACAACTAGACCCCCCGATATTTGGTCAACAAAAACAACGAGAAAAGTGTAAAAAAATCTTTACCCGATTTATAGTACTTAGTAAATTTAGTTAAGGGTAACCATCAGCATATACCTATAATTTTATATATAAAATATTTTATAAATTCACAGAACCCACCATGTCCCTAACGCTAGAACGCAGGACTTAGGTCTCCTGAGCTCCATAGCAGCTTATTACGGCGCACATCCAGCTATAAAACTAACACCTATTACAACAAATCACTCTGCACAAACACATTATCGACTTATATAACACAAATCATCACTTACTTTGGATCCAACGAATGAATAAAATAAAGCAAAGCAAAGATAAAATATACCTTAATATATACACTATAACTCACATAAATTTGACACCAATAGCACTATCACTCGCTATTCTCTCACACCATACACTCGCTCCTAACATGCCTTTATTGAATAGTTAATAACTCAACGCGAGCCGCCTTTTCGCGTTTAATACTTATAGTACCAGTTCACTAGTAGCCTATCTTTCACTTGAGAACACATCAGTCACAAAAAAAGTCTTTTTTTTTTTTTAAATAAAAACAAAAACATATAAAGTATAAACCCTTTTAAATTTAAAGCAGCTCCACATATGAAAACATTTCTCGTAACCATAACAGTACTCCCTGCTTACAAAAAGAAAGCCATAAATACCACTGAGACCTCGATACAGATCAAGCAACATAGATGAAAACATCTCATTACAGAAATGGTATACATGCAAACATTAAAAGTAATTGTCAAAATTCCAGTAAGCACGGTGAGCGTTACTCGAGATAAATATCCGATAATTCATCGCGATAACGAGTCCGTTATGCATTTATTCCGATTAAAATCTCACATTTACCGATAACTCACGAACATAATCCGATATTTTGTTTTCCAAACCTACCAATAACCAAATGGATAAATTATCGACGACTAACGGTCTTCCACGGGTTCATCTGACATATCTCAGGTCAAAAAAGTTACATAATCAATCAAAAAGGCAACTACTAGGATAGTCTATATCTACATAACACATACAATAAATAATTAATAAAATAATATAACACTAACTTATGTGCAACTTTTAGCAATAACTACAAACCACACTCAATAACCACAAATATAATATATACAAAAATAATACATATAATATATAATATAAACTATCACTATAAATAATAAACATTCACAACCCTACTAATATATATACCTACTATTTATATATATATATACTATATAGTATACCATAACACCACAACCCCAACCACAAACACACATCACTCATCAACACTTCAATATATACTTAAGATACTCAGCTCTACCCCCATATACTCAAGCAATCCGTCAACACTGGCAAAACTACACACCTTACAGGCAAGTTTGCAGCAACCTAATGAACGTACACACTTTTCTAATTTAAAAACTTATTAAAAAAATGACGCTTTTTACTCATATATATAATATATATATATTATATATATATATATATATATATATATATATATATAATATATATATTATATATATATATATATTATATAATTATACATATTTAACATATATTACAAATTATAATAATATCAATATTAAATCCAAGTGCGGACGTACTCGGAGCAAATACACTGCGTAGGCAGAAAGTTCTACAATCCAATACAATCAATGGTATAATATATACATAATACATATCATATATAATAAACCATAATATCACCTCACTACATAATACATAACTCAACCACACTATACAATATACTATATACTTATATCTACTAACACACCCATAAACAATCATAAATATTAACAAACCCACACACACAATCAAACATAATCACCCATATACCTCACACCCACATATAATACATATACAAAAACCAAAAACATAAACCCTAACTATTATATAATATACCATATATAATAATCGGACACCGTTATACCAACTGTTATAAGAGTAACGCTAATCAGTTCTATAGATTATTTTATTTCTGTCATTGCCTCTGTTTTTTATATATTTCTCAGATAATATGATCCTCACCTAGCTCTACATTCACAAGCGAGAGGAGATGAAAAAACATGATCCCCTCAAAAAATACATATACGAAACCAGTTTACGTTTTAACACCACGACTCCCAGTCAAATTTCTAATCCTTCTCTTCTCTTTATATTTAAAACGGCTAATAAAATCTCATAATACCCCAAGGGTAAACTGCACCGATGGCAGGAGTCAGGGAGTCGCGTCTCTCGGTCAGCAGGCGGCCTCGACCGTCTTGCCCACGGCAAGACCCCCCTCCGCGGCGAGGGTCGCCGCAACCCCCGCTTTTTGGTATTTGGGCTTGTCGCGGGGGTATCCGCCGCCCGCCCCACGCCCCCCGAAAACGCCCCCTCTGTCCCCCGTTCGGCTCGAGCCCCCATAAATTTTTTTTTTATTATTATTTTCTTTTACAGTTTTTTGTAAAATTTTTATACGCTGGTTCTAAATATGTAATTGGTTTTCTTCTAAGTATCGTAGTTCTCACTTTTATAAATTATTTATCATTTATGAAAAAAATAATAATCTTATATCATCCCCCAACCTAGTTATTATAATATTTATCCTGCTCTCCTCTTCCACATATATTTGTAATAACAGCTTTATAACGCTGATTTCCAATATGTAAATTGGTTTTTCTGTAAGTTGGGCGTAACTCATTTCTCGACCACCATATCTGCATTTTATTTAAAATTAGAAATTGTTTAATATCACTCTCTAAAATAATATTTAAAACTACTTTCGAAACTTTTGAAATATAGTCCAAACACTCGCACACTCTCCATTGTTCAGCTCCACCAATCAATACATAGCAATATGTTAAAAAAAACCAAACAAAAAAATCCAACTCGAACACGGCACGTCTAAAAACTAAAAGGCCCTTACAAATCAACATATAATATATATGCCGCGTTTAGTATATCCGTTATATGTATCTCAAAAAACTTTATGCACAGTAAACGGAAAATACAATAGTACAGCCTTAGAATGCTGGTCCAATTTTAGTACAGGAAAATGTAAAAAAAAAAAAACAAAAAATACAAAAAAAAAAAAAAAAAAACAAAAAAAAAAAATATATAAATATATCTCAAAAAACTACAATAGCTATCAGCGAAATGGAATACATTTTTGGAATCCTGAGTAAAATATTTCACCATTTTAAAAGAAGCTATATAACGCACACTTAGAAGGGGCTCGAGCCGACGCGGGACACTAGACAGAGGCGGGACGTCTTTCCCCAATCAGCCACCGTAAGGGACGCAGGGCGGAGGAACGCCAGAACACAACCACCAAACAATACCAGAATGAGCGGAGGGTTCCGGCACTACCGACGAGGGGCCCAGGGAATTTAGTCCCAATACCGTAGTTCCCGAGAGGCCGAAGAAGGACCGAACACCTGCATCGTGCGACACCCCAACAATACATCAACACATCATGGCAGGTATCTCTCTCAGTACTAAAAAAAAAAAAAAGACAAATTTGATACGAAAGTCTATTTATTCTTCTAATAGAAGTCTCTTATATTTAACCGAACCAATAACAAAGGTCTCAAACAACTAGGGCTTTAATAATCATCAAATATACACCCTATATATATTACCAAATTAATTTCTTAAATTTATTATTTCTTTTTTTTTACATTTTCTTATGTGAAATCTTTACCAGGATTCCAAAAATGTTATTCCATTTCGCTGTAGCTATTGTAGTTTTTGAGATATAATTTTATTTGATATTTCTTTTATTTATTTTTTTTTCTACATTTTCCACACTAAAATTGGCCCAGCATTCCACCAATGTATTCGTTTTACTCTGTAGCACTCTAATGTTTATATGACCCCGATACATATGACGGATTTACTAAAACAGTTGACCATATAATAACCACTCTCACCACCATACAAATAAGCACCAATCAATACAATACCTATCATACCTATACATAATATTAACACTTCAACAATACATATATACCAACCACCTACTAACATCTCACCCATACCCTCTACCTCACATAATAATACTAATATAACAAATAAATATATAAATAATAATAAAATAATATAATAGTAACGAAATAAAAATTCATATTCTACAATACATCCCCTCATACTACATACCTATATACCATTCTCTCGTCAAAATATACCGAACACAAACCTTGATATATCACATCTAACAAAAATTTACCCAAATACTTAAATTTTAAATCACATTCCAATGAGTAATTTCTTAGGCCTATCATTTTTGTAAACACTAGCAGATAGATAATTATAAATAGATATAATAATCACCAAATCGTTAATATATATATATTAACTCTCACACAATCTACACCACCAACACATACCTTCAAAATTAAATGCCATATATCATTCACCACCCTTCCATAAAATTTCGATGCACAAAACAATATAACTGCTAAATACCACTCACCAATAAAGTTATACTAAAGATTTTAATCATGCAATATTCAGACACCAATACAGACACTATTTTATACAAACATAATTCAAATACAAACTGCACCAAAGCCACACCATTCTCGTAATATTTCGGGAAGAGCGCAACGAAAAGTCTATCACTAATATTTTATTATCGATTATTTTTCGCAATTATCGGGTCATCAATGCCATTTTTTGCGTTACAAAATAATGGAAAGTTGGCCGCTCCGATTTTAAATTTTTTGAAAACTTTTATATTTTGCATGGCGTAATGTTATCCCTGGACAAAGCATCAGAACACACCATTCGTATTTTGTAGATTTAACTTGGTTGTAACAGGCGGTGGAGCCAAAATGTATTGACCAGGTGGAAGCAAAAACATTAATCAAATATCAATAGAGGTAACATTTTAAGTCATATCTCCATATGTAATTCTATCTTGTACCAAATTTCGACTAGAGAGTTGCATTTGGTTAGGGATTACTTTAAGGTAAACATTTGGCCTTTCCTGTTTTTTTTTTTGGGAAAATAACATATTTCACATGAAAATAGCCCACATCCGAATAACACAACACATCCATCGCTTGCATCTTAAACAAACGACAAGAAATTTCCATTTTCAAGAGAGATGTCAACCCCAACACTCTAACCTGCCAAATACATCCTCCATTTAAAAAACGAAAGAGACAGAACAACCCTCTTTAACGCGCATAATAAAACAATACTTATAGAGACTGTGAGACTCCGAGAACTGCATCAGATCACCCTCACTACTACACCACACAGAAGCTCGGGTCATTCTAACTTAAATCTTATTTGAAGTCTTGGTAATATTTTTAAAAAAACTTTACAGCGGATGTCCAAAACATCAATTTTCGGAACAATCCGGTAACTTTTGAAGCTTAATATCTCTGCATGATACAGTGCCTAAAAATCTTGCAAACTTTTTCACACATTTTACTAATACAATAGATGTTTCACATTCACCATGCAATCATTGACTTTTGGTTATTTGCTTGTTTAAGACAACTACACGCCGCAATCAAAAATGCCAAAAAAAATTTTTTTTAAACGTTTGTGCAATATAGCTACTTATATATAGTTATTATAGTTTACAAGCAATCATAGCACAAATAAATAGGGAAGAAGCGAAAATGAAAAACAATGTTAAAAAAATTTAATTTTCAAGGTTAACTATACATAAGAATGTATCATTATATCTACTGTATAAATGACAAAATTAACTAAATTAACTTTTGAAAATTATATTCCCTAATCAACCTACACACTCCCCAATATATATATAACTATATATATATATTATTATATATATATTATATATATTATATATACTATATATATATATATAATATACGCTATATATTTAATATATCAATATATATTAAGAAAATAACTACTAACAAAAAAAAAAAACTTCTAAATGCCAATAACAAAAATTGATAGCAGAATACAACCTATACCCCGACACCCAAATCACTCAACTATATACTATAATACCTACCTAGCTCAACTAGAGCTCACTCTTATGTGAGCTATAACCACCATATTCCTTCACGCCAATAAACACAATATCTCCTTTAAAACACTCCGTAAATTTTTACATTCATAATACGTATATAGTAAGTGCCGTATAGCTTCCAATCCACACATTATTATGATAAATAGACTTCTAAACTAATAATTCAGGAGTAAACTTCATCATGTTTTTTCTAACTAGGCCAGCCTATAGCTCTGAGAGTCTAAAAAATTTTGTGGATTATGAACAATTATTTACTGAATGTTCGGTCATGATTAAAGTATTGTCATTGCAAACAAACGTCACTAATCAATTCATCCTTATTTTACTTCTAGGCTGGAGAAAAATGTATAAATAAATAAATTAGTGTTTAAATATCTATAAATAAATTTAATATTGTCATATTCATAACGATCTCTACTTTTACTGCCATTGCTGTTCTCTTTCTCCTCTATTGGTTATTCTTCTAAACTTAATAGTTAATTAGTAACTCTTGTGAAAAACATTTACTAATTTTTTTTTTATTTCACCTTTTTACTATAATTTATAACTATTTATTAAGTTCTCATAATTTTATAAAATATCTATTTAAATACTTAAAACAATTGCACCTCTATATTTTGATAAAGTTGTATATTATATGCTCTATCGCACATAAACTTATTACTAAATATATCTTCCTTAAGTAGTATAGATAGTGATGAATATTCTAATGAATAAATTCTCATACTTTATGCATGAAATCGTAGGTCTAAAATTCAAATTATTCACCAATGAAGGCCAGAATGAAATTGAAAATTAGCTCCACAGAGAATGGACAAATATCATGATAAAGCACAATAAAAAATATACAATAAGCAGAGTAACTTGATTATACTTTTTTTTACCCAAATAATAAAATATCTCTTGTAGAATACACGATTGCATAGAATCCACTTTTCCAGGAGTGATTTGAATGCTTGAAGGGGTGAATCGATCTGTACTTATGTACTTTTCATTCAAATCCTCCATTAAACTTAATAGTTAATTAGTAACTCTTCTCCACGAAGCTCACGCGAAAATTATTATCTTTCGAAACAAATAGCTATTTTATCTTATTATTAGTGGAAAGCGCACTCAAAAAACAATAATCAGAGATACGACTACATCCAAGACAATCTATGTCATATCGAATACATAACAACTAATAATTATCTACAATCTACGAAAAATCACACTGAGTGACTCACAAAGAGTAATATAAATAATATAATAAATATATAAAATGATATAATTACACTTTATTGTTCTCTCACAAACAACCTAATATTTTTTAGTATCATTTTAGACTTCTCAACCTATTCCCCCTCACACCTCATTTATATAGAAGGTGTTTCCAGATATTCAAACCAATGCTACTGTGTCATTTATCTCTCACTAGATGTAAATACAATATATTGACATTTTTAATCATCTCAAAATAATAGAGAGAATCATTCCTAATGTAAATCACACTGTACGATGAGTATTTTATATGAGAGTAATTCTAATAATAATAATCAACTATGCAAATCAATAACACTTCAACATCACAATTAAATATAATTATTCTCTGAAATAAGTGGAAAAGATATATAATATTTGAAAATTTACTCAGTTCAACACATTCTAATCTATCACACAACTATTATATCAAATAACTAACCTATATTAATATGAGTGCTCCTATCAATGTGTCAATGAATTTCTCTACTTATCATTATATAACACTTATGAACTAAATAAGTTAATTTTTCTAACTTATCTATTTACTCTAGTGTTGTGCTGAGACACTGATATACCACACAAAGTATATGATATATATGGAATGCTAATATAATTAAAGTAATTAGTGAATGTGTTAATATCTTTACTCTTTACCTGAAGACCATGAAAACGATCATCATCTACGACTTTAACATTAATCAAGCACACTTATCAGCACTGTTGAAATGCATCTAAATACAATCTCATTTATTAAAAAATGAACACATGAAATAATAACAAAAAAGTAAGAATTTCACATATTTATGTTAAATA
>JABUQX010074217.1:0-15000 GCA_015478945.1 Trachelipus rathkii | reverse complement strand
ATAACCTATACAACCATTTCTCCACCCCTATACCTCCCTTTTGCAACATTTCCATCTCTCACACCATCCAGACCTGACGTACTTCCCTTTTTTTCCTGTATATTCAAGGCCCTTAATAAGTTTCCTCCATTGAATATTTCATCACTCCCCTCCCTCTCCCAATTCATCCCCATCACTTCCTCCTGCAAATCATCCTCCCTCCCCCCGTTCCCACTCATTTCAATAATCCACTAAAAATACCTCCCCCCACCTTGCCTCCTTCACCCTCTCCTCGTGCTCCTCCTATCCATTCACCATCTCCTCCCTAATCCTCTCCCCCACCCCTCCTTCTTCTTCCTTTTTTATTTACTTCTTCCAAAACAATCTTGCTCCGCCCGATTCAAAATTTTCCGTCACGTTTTCTACACCATTCATCTTTTGCTCATCTCTTCTTCCGTCCTCTCCACCGCCCTCTTTGCTTTCCGACTCTAACCTTCTAATTCCTCCCAGCTTTTCCTCTTCCTTTTACTTCCCAACATTATCACATAAGCACTCCTTTTCCTTTTTTCAGCCACCTCCTTCACCTCCTCATTCCATGCCACTCAACTCCCTTTCCTTCTGCTTGCACCCACCCTTTTACTCCACATTACCCTGTCTAGCTTCTTCAATTACATGCCTCTTTAAATTCTCGACTCCCAGTCCACCTCCCTATCCTCCCTCTCAATGTCTCACCTACCGCTACCTCTCCAAACTCTCGCTTACACAACGTCTTCTCTAATTTTCCACCTTTTCACGATCTACTGTCCTCTTTCCCCTTTCCCCTAAACCATACACCGCTCTCCCACCCTTATCCTTAGCTACCACCAAATAGTGATCCGATATCCCCCCTCCCCCCCTCAAATACTTTACATTCTAGTAATCACCTCTATCCTCCATTACACACACATATCTAATACCGCTCCCCCCGTATATCACTCTTCATGTATACTTGTGATTTTCACTTTTTTTAAACCACAGTATTCCCCACTATAATTCTTCTTTAGCACACAACTCTAGCAGACTTTTCCCATATACATTCCTTCCCTAACCCAATTGTCCGATATTATTCCTACCCCCTCCTTCCCACTCCGTGCAATTCAACTTCTCCAATAGACAAATTTCATTTTACCCCGAAAACCTTTCCAACACTCATCAACTCATCCAAAATCCTTATCTCTCTTCCCCTCCCCGCTCCATTCACTGTGCATATGCACATTATAGAAAACCCACACTTCCCCCCCGAATTTCACTTTTTACCCACATATATCCATAGAACTCACCTGGTTGCACACACTTACCTTATCCCACACCTCTTTCCTCATACATTTCCCACCCCTTCCCCTCGCCCGTCACTCTCTCGTTTTCACCCTGAATATCGTACCCGTGTATTTTCCAAAAAATCCAGTCTCCCTCTTACCACTTCAGATAGTATTCAGTTACCCCTGCCACATCCAACCTTTTTCTTCAAACATTAACCCCACTTCCTTCCTCTTCAAATCCTCGGTTTAACCCCTCTCACGATCGCCATTACATCCCACCCTAAGTACCATCGTCTGCCTCCCCATATTTTCCCTACTTCTATATATAACTCACTCAGGCTGCACGTTTAGTGGGACACCCCACCTTAGGCACTTCCCAACACCTAAGGCCACCACCCCGCTCACCAAATTACCCACAATAATAACAATAACAATAAAAAGGTTAAAATGACAATATAAAATTTATTTTAAAATTCTTTAAAATCCCCCACACTTACCACGCACCCACACACATATACACACACACACACACAAACATACATATACATATATTAAATAATTTAAATGAATATCCGACTTTCTTTAAGAGTTAAACAAATTTTTCTATACAGAATATAAAATTTTTCCATGAAATATTTTTACCGAAATGCATCCGCTTATAGACTACCTTAAATAAAACAGTGACTACAATCTTACTGGTGCCAACCAATCAGCGTTCGTGAATATTATATATAAGAAAACAATGAATAAATTATTTTTCTTTCTACAAATTACTAAAAATATATATTCTGTTACTTTTAAACAAATATAATCGTAATGATACCTACATATACCTTATTTCATAATTTAAATACCATATTCTGAATTTCCAAGAACATCCGTTTTGCTTGGAAAAAATTTTGGCGTCACGAAAGATGACAATTCTTGATGGCAAAAATGGCTTCTAATCCACATGAACGAAAAAGACTTTACTTTGAAGGACTCAATCTTTTTGAAGAAATAACTTATAGAATTTTCCCCTTCCAATAATATGTTTGAAGAAATAACTTGTAGAATTTTCCTTTTCCAATAACTCAGAAAATTTTTCCTTTCCATAATGTACTTATCTAACTTATTCCAAAAAAACCATATATAACTTTCCCGGTCAAATGCCCACAAATAGATTCCTTTCTTGAGATAAAAATATAATTCTTGAAAAATACTTCAAAGTAGAATATGCTCTTTCATAAAGTTTTCTTCCTAAATTTTTTTATTGAAGGTATATTAATATTACATGTAATGTACATTGAAAGTATATTATAATGGAGCGAGTGAGTCGGAGCCTTCAATGAAATATAGAATATATTAAGGATATATTAAGTTCAGACGTGAGCACCTTATCTTATATAATAAATGTTACCTTGAAAATAGGATAAAATGTTCCTTTATGAACAATCCCACGCAGATATAATGTATAGATTCAAATATTTAGAAAAGCTTCATAGCTTAGTAAGTTTCACTCTTCGTACGTGAAAAAACGAAAACTATAGTACTAACTTGAGAAATAAATACTATACACTATTTTTCAATCAGTAAATGCTTGCCAAGCTTCGTGACAAATCTTGCCTTATATAAAATTAGAAAATCAAAGATAATGCATACTCTTCACCGTATTCCTTAGAAAATATATTTATTACAAGCAACGATGATTCGTTAAGAATATCACAATATTATTTCAGTTTGGTAACATTAAAAACTCTCACTTTTTTTTTTATAAGATTTAAAGCACTGTTTCTTGACACGTCTTACTCACTCCAATGTCGAAGGCTTTAAATATATATATATATATATATATATATATATAGATATATATATATATATATATATATATATATATATATATATATATATATATATATATAATATATATATATATATATCAATCATCATCAACCGATGAAGGCCATCTTTATACCGTGACACACATTGCGAAACTGAAATATGATGGACTTTGTACATCTGCCTCTTATCAAATGTTTATTCGAATCTTTTACTAGGTATTGGCGGTAATGCATTTATCAACTCTTCGTAATGTTGTTATTCGTCATATTATGACGGATAGAGTGGGAAAGAGATCAATTGTGATTTAATCTTTTGTGAGTGAACAGTTATAGAATATAGTGCGAAAATAGAATGTCTCATTCAGGCAGGTATAATTTACATGCGATGATCACCTTGAATATTACAATGTTCCAATGAAGCTATTTTCACAAAATATATGTTCAAATAGGACTTAAAGCAGTAAAGCAATACCACATGGCTGGCCGGGAGGGGGCTGGGACTGGGATGTTTCTTCCGCTATTGCTTTATTAACTTACTGTCTTAGAGTAAATAAAGAACACGTTTTAATTAAAAAATATTAATTTTTTTTTTTAGTAAAAACATAAATGTTGCAGTTTAAAATAAAAATGTACTCAACATTTAGAAGAGAAATTGAAAATATAAATGGAGTAAACACTTTATTAACAGTGTAAGGGCTAAGCGTAGAATATCGTCATAACTGGAATATTTATGAGTTCGCGCGGTAATATTGCACCTGCGGGTGTACGCGTTGGTTTCGCGTCGAATCGCGCCTGCGGGCGTGAGGGCACACGTGTTGGTTCCTTACGCCAGGGGTTCCCAAACTTTTTTCACTGCGGCACCCTTGTTGTGCTAAAAAAAAAAATCGCGGCACACCTACTCTTAAATTGGTTTGAGTACTTAGTCTTAGGTCTTAGGAAAACAAGAAAACACAATGCAAATTTAATGCTCATTTACCTTTAATGTGGAGAATGAAACGGCTTTAATGAATTTTCATTATTTTCTTTAAGTTTATGGGAAGTATTTGTCTCTTTATAACAAAATCATCTTTGACCGCTGAAAGTTTACTCCTGTATCTGTTTTTTTTTATGTAAGGATACGTTGGGAATGCAGATTCGCATAGATAAGTGGATAAAACGCACAAGTCTTTTTAATGCAATCTTGCCAACAGCATTGTTTTTGCGTACACTTGCATCCATAACTCTTCTTGGCCCCTTCGTGGTATTTAAGTTTCAAAGTGCGGTCTTCACTGATGAAAAGCAGATTTTGAAAAGCTTCAATTTGTCATTCCCGGTTAGGTTTACGTCTCGTCCCACGAAAAAGTGTGTTTTGTCATCCAGGCTGTAGACATCGTCAGAATCAATATCGGGAAAATAGCTGAGCAAGTTTTTTTCGCAGAACTATTCCCATGTGGGCGAGTAATAATTTCTAGGAGAAGCTTCGGTCTGAAGATGGATCTGCATAGTTTAGACACAATTCATTGAACCGAGGAAAGGTTTGGAGATGTCTCTTGCTCTTAACATACCAAAACTTTCAAAAAAATAAAAAAAAAATTTGCGCAAGCCTTTATATTTTTGCCTTAATTGTGCTTCCTCCCTTTTCCTTGGAGAGATGTGTGGTCTTACATTTTAGCTATTTTCGGAATATGTCGAAAAGTATCCCATTTAAGCTGCCAATCGACACCAGTTAATTTTTGAATAAAAAAGAACTGCTCTGTAAATGTTGACCACCATGCATCGTTATAGTTTTTCAAACAGGTCGGCCTAATAAATTCTTTCCCCTTTGAAAGCACCTTCATTCTGTTGTTTGCCCCAGCCGGAGATATTGGGGAAGTGAAGCCATACCCATATCTTCGGCAGTAAGCTTTTAAAAGAGCGCTGCCTTGAAGCGAGGCGGTTCTTACATGATTAATTATTTATTCACAGCATCATCAGTACGGCTGTTTAAAAATCTTTGTGCATCTTTTTGTTGCCAGGAAAGCCGATGATATGACAGTGGCTAGTTGTTGGCGTTTTCTGCACTTGCTTCATCCTAGACACCGCTCCCTTTGTTTGCAAAGCGATTATGCTTTGCGGCACTGTTACAATTCCATCACTGTCATATTATCCACAATCATCTTATGTTCCATATCACACACTTAGAAACCAATTTTCTTGCATTACAATATAATTGAGTTTCTCTTAGTTTGCAATAATGAATAAAAAATCTTCGTCCTAGCGGCACTCACTTTATTTCAAAATTAATTTTTGTTAAAGGATAGTAAGTCTCAAGCAACTTCGCTCCCATTATTACGTTACATGTTACTCAACAGTAAGCCTCATTTTTCAAGCATTGCTGCACTGTATGCGTGTCAATGAACGTGTGTTATACCACTCACACAAACAAGATACTTGCAAGTCCGCTACGTCTCATGAAGTATTCTCTTTTCACTCCTCATGTTCTGTAATATTATAAATTTAAACAAATTGATATTAGACTAGAATAAACGAAAAATAATTCATATATCTCCTACGGTTCTTGCAAGTAAAATTTCCTCTCTCTATATTATACTGCTATTATAGTAGGCGAATCTAACTTTCTTCGTATCATTTTTCCGGAGCTGTGGTCTTCCTGTAGCGCTCTGTACAAAGTTTCAGCTCATTTCGCGATACTTTATAGTGTTATTTTTGATATAACCTGTGCGAGCACGATTATCTCTTCTCAATGCTATTTTGCGTGTACAATATCTCGTGAAAATCAGTTCGTGCTCTAATTAATTACTTTAGAAGGCCTACATTAAGCATTATCTTCAGTGTCACAGCGAGAGTATGTGGTGTGAATACTGAATTTTGCCTCACACTTGAATGAATTCACCATAAAGTTTCTCTCGGGTCTCCTAGTAACTGAGAGTACTGCTCTGAGTCCTTTGTTCTCTATAGTATTCTTCAAAATATTGATGTGTGTTATATTAATCGCTGATACTCATATATATTTCTATGATGAGCTTTCACGAGTGTTCAGTCTCTCTTCTGTCATTTGATCTATGAACTGTCGTCTCTTCTCTGTCATATCTCTCACTTACTAATTTTTTATTTTCTTCTTGCAAGTACAGTGCCATTAACATGGTAATTGTCATATGGCAATAGGATAGTCGTTTCACGTGATTCAATAGCTTGCACTCGCGCAAACTTGTCATTCTCTCGGTAGCATCTAATTTGTGTTCAATTCTGTAGAGGAATTCAGGAAAAAATGTTTCGCATATGACTAATCCTACATCTCAGTGTTCGTTCTTGTGATGTTTCACATCTTATAATTATGAGAGACGACCTATCTTATCGCTATCTCTAACGGCGTCTGAGATGTACTTCTTCATTGAAATTTAAAAATGTAGCTTGTACACGACGCGACTGGTCTCAATCTCTCGTTGGCGTTGCCACCCGTTCTCACGTAATCGCCGCCATGACACTTATCTCGAACATCCTCGAATCTACAAGCGCAGTTTACTCACATCGCTTACTGCAGTCGGACCCTGGAGTTATGTACCTTAATCTAAATCTATAAAAACTGTGATCTACCACGTGAGCACACAGGAGTGCAAATTCTTCCGACAACGGTGTTATCCGGTACAATCTTCTCTCAGTACACCTATGTCTCTGAGCATAACTGGGATGTTTTTATGTAATATCACTTTTCTATATTACGGTGTACCCTACTAAAGCAAGAGTTGTGTGAATCATATAGAACACCTTCTCAACACGAGACTAAAATCATAGACTTCCTTCTCATTGAACGAGTTCCTCGTCTATATCACGTGTACACTCTACTAGCTCGTATTATGGACTTGCTCTAATAAGTGTCACAGCCAATTCATGTTATTTATTCTCTTTGCCTCTCAGATTTCACTTTATGTGCAATCTGACTTTACATCTTTAGCTTATATATAGTGTCTCCTCCTTTTCACCGTTCTTGGATAACTCCTTACAAGCGCGGGACTCCCACTCTACGTCATCCTTTATAAGACGGATGGATAAATAATCTCTAAATATTGCTCCAGGCCTTTGCTCTAGAGGATCCTGTGTCATCTTGTGTTCACATATAAGTGTGCGATGAGAATCTTAAGAATACACTTCTACGTCACGGACTGATCTCTAACTGTTTGTTATGTGCAGCTATTCTTCGAGTGTTCGAGATCTTGCACTGCAATACTGATGCAGGAGCTCATCTACTCTCACTATGTCTACCTCAGAAGGTAGAGATGGTGCTAGCTTCAGTCCTTTCTAATTTTCTCATCTGTCCTGAAACATTATATCAGAGCGGATCTCTATATTTCTACCACCTTAGAAGCGCTCGACTCTCTCATCAAAGTACAGAAGGGACAACGAGCTAGATACTGAGTATAGGAGACACGACCCGTGGGAACCAAAACAACTTATATTAATAATGTCAGTCTTCGTCACGGATTGCTCTCCCTCTCGAAAATCTCGCTGCATCAGTCTCTGGAGAGCAGCGCTCTACCTCTCTAATAAATCCTATTTTCTTTTCATTAGCATAATAATATATAGTAATACGCTTATTTTGAATATAATGTCAATAATAATAATTTTTCACAACTATGTCTGACCTATAATATATATATATATATAAGTAATAATTATATAAAATATAATAGATTTTATACTCAGGATTACCTCGAAATTATGTATATATTTATAAAAAAAACTAAATTAATATATATTTATATATGAAATAAAAAAAAAGTACGTAAAATATTAGAATTAAAAAAATCCGTATATCAAATACCCATTCCCTTCCAACACACAAAGCAATTTCAACATACTCGATCTAGTATATTCAAATTATCGTTATATTATAATATAAAATGATGTACTACTACGATTACGTAGTATATTGTAAAGCGGCTCCGAAGAGAAAAGAAGGAGTGGACTGAGTAGGTTAAGATTAAGTATTCATAATAGGCAAAAAATCTCAGATAAGCCCTAAAGATATAAAGATAACAAATTGATGAGCGAACCTCTGAATAAACGTCTATATGAAAGCCTTAAATTAAAATATACTGATTTATTAAGGTAACGTGAGGCAATAATACTTTAATAGTACTATACTAAGTTATTTTCCTCAAAGCTACCTATGTAATATATTCTTTTTTCGAAGAACCCCCTACCCCATATTGGTTTTTCTTTAATTTTGCGATCATTCCCTAAACATTTTGTTCATGATACTAAATTTAAGGGCTGAAACTATTACCTTTCACCCTTGAAAGATATATTAGCGATGAAGCTATACTAAATATGATAACAACCTTTAAACCCATTAAATAATAATTATAATAACATAAAACCCTAAAGTAAATGAGAATAATATTATATATATATATTAATATATATATTATATATATTATATATAATATTTATTATATATATATAATATTAATTTAATATTAATAAGTATATAATATTATTAATATATTATATTATTATATTTTAATATATATATTATATATATATATATAATATATATTAATATATTACTTAATTATAATATATATATATATATATATATATATATATATTAATAATATATAAGCGTTATGCTCACGCTACATCAAACAGCAGCAAAGATATAGAAAAAATAACTAAAATATATATGATAACGTTCAACATAATGATATTACGTCACTTACCTAAACTTTCCTTGTTTGTGTTGTGTGTGTGTGATGTTCACGCGTCCAAAATATATAATAAAGCATACTATAAACCAAATGATAAAATAATATAAATACATATAAAATTACTCTCAGGTCTAATGTAACATATACATATATAATAGAGAGCGAGAGTATACATGCAGATTAGACATAAATGATAACCACTCATGAGTACGTTGAATAGGCAGATTGCGAACGGAGTGTAGGTGAATGAGCATGTAGAGAACGTGTGCACGCGTAATGCCGAGGAGTTGACGGAGTGATGAGAGATGTAGACGACGTAGTGAGAGTAATATGATATATGATATAGATAGAATAGATAGATAGTGTGATAAGTAGAGTATAGAATAGAGAGTAGAGAGTAGTAGTTAAGATTATAATATATATATAGTATATATATATATATATGAGCATCGTTTACTGCAAAAAAATAGTTAAATATCCTCTAGTTATCGTTTCTGCTCGTCTCGTGTATCGGAAAATAATTCTGCTATCGCTTATTCCGTTTCTTTGAAAGAGGAAGTTAACGAAGTTGTCTAGGTGTGATCGTGTTTGAACTTTGTGAGAGTACATAACATATAACTTCACCGTAGGTCTTTATTGGAATAAACTCTATAATAAGAAGATACTCTCAGTTTTTAAATAATAAATAAAATAATTAACAATGAAATTTTATGTTTTTTTTATCGAGTTATTTATTTATAAGAGTTATAAGTATTATCTTTTTTTATAAATACTGTCTCAGATCTAATTATACATCAAAATATTTATAATTTATATCATTTATGGTTTCCATTTTATATATGAGTAGTATTTTATCAAAGCACTTCCTTTAATGTTTTGATGTTGTGTTAAAAGTTGTTCGAGAAGTCAATTGCCATTTGCTAAATATACGTTTTTATTATTATAATATTATAATATATATATTAATATATATATTGATGTATGCTCATGCTCAAAAGTGATTTCTGGTTTATTTTATTATGATTATATATATGTTATTATAAGTAATAAACAATACAAACAATGATAATATTCAATCTCTTATAATCTTTTTTATTCATTAATATACCTGAGAAGGTTTCAAAGCTTTTATTAATATTATTATTATTATTTATTATTATTATTATTATTTATATTATTATTATTAATATATTTATATATTTATTAATTTAATTATATATTAATTATATATTATATTATTTAATATATATATATTATTATTATTATTATTATTAATTATTTAATTTATTAATTATTCATTTATTATATTTTATATATATTATTATTAATTTAATATTTTTTAAAGCATTTGAAAAAGGATACTACGTATTACTATATTATAGTTATATATATATATATATTAAATGTTTATAATATATATATATATATAATATATAATTAATATTATTGGAATAAATTCTCAATGATATATTATTTTTATAAGGTGTGGCAGCGCACAATCTTTAATTTAATTATGATTGCTCTATTTTATTAATATTATTGTATTTCAATAATGAAAGATTTGATCATTTTCTATGATAGAGAGAAGTACGATTTTACATAATAGAAATAAAGCCTCAGAATCTGCTCTATTTCTCTTAAACATGTGATTTGTCAGTATATATATTTGTATCTTACTAAATTACATTGCATAATAATTAATTATACATCAATTATTTAATTATTGTTTTTTAGGATTGTGATTGGATAAGATAGAGGACGTTATTTCATATAACTATTAACACTCTTTGTAATTTATATAAGTAATAGATTATAACATACAGATAGTATATTTATATATGAGTAGTGCTTTTATATACGCTCTTTCATTTTTGGTTGTTAAGATCCATTTCAAGCTCTATCAATATGTGTATAGCTCTTAACCCCTGATACTTTGAATCGGTTCGAATTTTATTCTTCTTAATTTTTCATGCATATAAGCTGTTATAATATATATTGTTATTTCTCTATATCGAGACGCGTGGGGTTTTCGTTTTTTTTATTGTTCTTCACAATATATTAATATAACAATATTGTTATAGTAGTAAGTATATAAATGTGAGTTCGTAGTTAAATAATATCAAGATAGCTGAGAAAAAATATAAAATTCTTATAATTTTTTTATATTCTATATAGATGCTAAAGATAAAGGTAATTAAAGTTGTGTTTTAAAGTAATTGTTGTTTTATTTGGGCTTAATACAAGGTACACCAATTCATAAATATATCATATAAATCCAGATATTTTCAAAAATAAAATTGAGTAAAGCATATATCACAGTTTTATACTTTATGGGTTAGGAACTTGTATGGCTCTATTTTTCTTAAGTGACAGGGTAGTAGGGAGTGTCTCGTTGAGATGATACACGTATAAGTTTGCGTATTAGCGTTCATTTAATGTTCGCAATGGATGTTGGCTAGATAATGTTTATTTCATGTGTGCAGGTAAGCTTATATGGATTTATATATTTGGAAATATTTTACCTCCATATGATAGCCATCGGCCTTGAATAAGATGTTAAGTTGATAGGGGAGATGATCAAATGTGATAATAGATAGATGTTGTCATCATGAGTGTAGTGGCTTTTGAGCGTCTAAAATGTTTTTGCGAGCATTTTAATAGTGATTATAGATTGTCTCAATAGTTCACAATTTTGTTTTGTTAAAAAAGATTTTTATAACGCTTATGAAGAGATAACCTGTGTGAGTCCTCTAAATCCTGTCTCAATAATAGGCAAACGTCATTTGAGCATTTTGAATTATATATGGAGACATACATGCATAGAAAGCGAGTTAAGATATCATGTGTTAATTTATGTGTCGTGGACTGAGTCTTGCGGCGTTTGTGTATTTGCACACTGAAAAATAACGATACTCGTTATAATCTATAATGCGCTCTCGCTGCTCATTTTCATTTTAAACTCTTAAACAAAGTAAAGAATGATCTCGATATTATACTAAATAAATAACGAATCACAGTTCTTTTTCGAATATATATTCTTCTTGTTTAATGTTATAAATATAATATTCGTGAGTGTTGTATCCGATATACAGTAAATATTATATACGTTATTCTTAATTCGTGTTGAACATACGATTACTGATTATGGAATAGTGTGATTATTGTTTTCGATGGCTTAATATATCATTTAGTGTTTTGCTTGATGTGAGGTGTGAGGGCAGATGTGTATCTACTAAGCTCAAGGTAGGAACGTCATTCCCTTGTTTATCTCCTTATGTCATCTCTATTGAGTCCTTGTTTGTGATCGATAAGAGCTGTCCATTCTGTTTTGACTACTATTGCCAATTACCTGACTAATAGTAGAGAGTGCCAAACATTGTATTTTAATCATTGTGGTTTTAAATTAACAAGAGAATAGATGATGATAGATTGATTAGCTATTTTTATTATAAAAAACCTCAGCATTGTAGTTAATATAAATATATATAATATGTGATCATAGATCTGCATGTGAGTACATAAATGTAGTAACATTTACATAAAGCATATTAAATATTATATATATTAAATTGTAATTTTTATTAGTAATCTAGAAGTATCTATATTTTCTCTATATAATTGAGTATCGCTATGTATATGTATAGCTATACCTCTACGGACATCTAACTGCGTTAATGTTCATTAGTGGAATATATTAAAAATCACTAGTTTATGTGAGAGTAAGTCTCTATATATATATATATATATATTAAAATATAATTCAGTATTGAGATTATTTGTAGATTTATTGAAAGGATACTTTAAAGATTTATTCCAAATAGTGTTACCTGAAGTGATTGTACCAAAAGAGATGAAGCAGAGAGCAGAGAGAGAGAATGAGAGAGATTCGATTTACTGCGAATATGATTCAAAGTTTACGAGAGAGGAAGTAGAATTATTTATTTTAGAGCGGTACGATGTTAAAGACATATGGATGTGCAATGATCAAAAGAAGAGAGCTCTCGATTCTAGTAAAACAGGTTTATCGTCAAGTGAGAAATGCGAGCCTCTATTGATAACTTCTAATCGGCGATCATCAATGTTTTTGCATATAAGGCACTAAAGTATACTCTGGCGTTCAATCTCTCCTTATCGCCTCGCGAGGTTTATATGACTCCAACTTAGATGAGGCCGTCGTCAGGGAGATATTACACATGGCTATGGATATGTGCGTTTTTTTTAAAGCTGATAAAATTGACAACCGTGATATAAGTTTCAATAGACCAAGGTGACACATCGATAGTTGTATAAACAAGCCGCAACAGGCTAGGACCAACTCACATCTCCTAGGAACACACTATTGAGCGTTTCGTGTAGCATTACTAATAGTATGTTTAGTTGGTTTGAGTATAATGTGCTTATTTGCAGGAGGAGCAGTTGAGGACATACATCATCAGAGAAAGAGAAATTTGTTTCATAATGGTATAGGTACTCAAAGAACTGAATGTGAAGAAGTAAGTTATGAGAGTGAGAGAGAATCATGTGAAATTAATGAATACGTCTTCGAGAAAATCCTCCCAAAATCAGCTTGGAATTTATAGGCATACTATACATACTCTCACCTAATACAAGTTCAGTACGTATCAGCAGATAGAATGGACGCGAAGAAATCATGATAAATCATATATACCTTTATATACTCAAAGCACAGAGGCACAAAGATAGAAAGTTAAATCAAATGTGTCGACTCAATGGTACTTTCTCGTGTCTCACATGAGGTGATATAATACGTATATATGATGGAACAACATTCATCTTTGCTGCCATGTACGCTTTTCTCTTCTATCAGATCCTCAATATAGGAGGATAATGATTTAAATATTTCTTATTGAGCTGCGACGAACTGTTATGCGCATCTATATGAACCAATTATATACACATAACTGTCACCAGAGATTATGACTGATGATACTCTCAACTCACAAGAATATCAATGCCAATTATACCTTCACTGCATTGGTAATCTAACGTTTAGCTATATATATCGAAAATAACACTATACAACATATTAAGGAACACTCGCGCGCAACATAAGTAGCTACTCCATTTTTCTCACTAAGTCTCTACATCAGAGCTACTACATGCTTCATAGCTCGTGCGTTCGCCACTACTAACGGCAACAAATATCAGCTTGAAAATTATTTTAAACTACTCTCGTGTCTACTCATTTCCACTGCGTGCTCTTGGTTCTATATTCATCAATCATGTTCTAAACTCCATCGCCCCTGTCACTCATCCCTATGACTCTAATTACTTGATGCGATTGAACTCTCTATGCGTATACTACAAAGATTGAAATAACTCCAAAAGGAGATTAGTAACATATCTCGCTACTACACTCACAGCTGCCGCTAAATAACTCTCTATATAATTAAAATAACCAGATACTCCTGGCCAGGCTTATACCCTTCAGTTGATATGTTATTCACGACTCTCAGCTTTTAACGCTCTCCGTACGTATACATGAGGCTTTGATTCCTATCACAGAAAGACGTCATACACTAGCACGAGAGACGCACTAGTATCAACTAACATTCTAACCGGAATAGGAGAGCTTACTCTCATATACTCTCCCTGATTAAATACACTCCTGTTGCAAAATTCACGACTCAAATTAGCCAAATAAAAATACTAATTGAGTGTGTATGCTTCCTCTCTCCTCACATTCTCATATGTGTTTCAATGTAAAGATTTGATCCAGACCACTCCTCTACTACTTCAAAAACGCAGCGTATTCTTATATTTTCGCATATACTTGTTTACAAGTAGCAAGTCCTTCTCACTCCACCACAGACGATTGCTAACTCTTAATCGTGCGTACATAAAAATACCAGCACTTATATACTAGATAATCTTTAATGCCAAATAGCGTTCTCTCCAATAAACTAATTTCCTCTCGAATTATCATAATTTCTACTAATTTTCAGATTCTGTATTCATCTCAATGTAGCCGTCAACCACTTCTGAGCACGGCATAGGAAAGACTCTATAAGTTTAAAGCGGTTACTATTATCGTTGTTTTACTGCTGGGTTTTAAAAAACATCGCTCCTCCAATCCCACCACTCGAACTAGTATCCTCCATAAACCATTAATTTAGATCTATTTACACAACTTCAAACTCACTCCATTCGCCTCTCAAGTAGGATCATTACTTCCCTTATACATTTATCATTCTC
>JABUQX010074216.1:17500-20000 GCA_015478945.1 Trachelipus rathkii | reverse complement strand
TTTGGGATGAATGTAAAATTCCAATCAAAGCCAAACAGCATATAATAGTCAAAATTGAGAAAAAGTATGAATATTATAGGTCACTTCAAAAATCCAAATTGAAGAAAAAAAAATCAAATGGATAAAGTAAATAAATTTCAAAATTGTTTAGATGATCTTTATGATATTGCACATGCTAATGCACTTAAAATGATATCAATTAAAGATTACAAATTATTTTTGCAAGGTCAGAGATAAAAAGAAGAAGAGGATATATAAGTGGGTGTGTAAGAAAACTCTTAGTAAAAACAGAGAAGAAAAAGCGAAAAAAATTAATAAGAAATGCACGAAGAGACAAAGGAAATTCTTCACAAAAGAAATCATCCAGCTGTTGAATTTGAAAGTAATGGATGGCTGAATGAATAAACATTTATTTATCACCAGAGCGTCTCAATTTTTCAAAGCATTTTAAAATCGAAGAGGGACAAATTGTTGATAAGTCTCAATCAGTAAGTGATAGGCAACAGAGATGAGAGCTCAACTTTGAAAAGAACTAAAAAAACAATATTAATATTAGTTTCTCATGACTTAGCTATGTCTTTATATAAAAAATCAAAAATGAGCAATCGTAAAGCAATGATGGTCATCTCTGCTACTATATATATATATATATATATATATATTGACGAGGTGGTTATAAGCAGAAACACGTTACAACGAAAAAGAAAAGACATACGGAAGAAAATTTTTGATGATCTACGGCAATCCTTTACCACGAAAACACCTCTTACAGTACACTGGGATGGAAAGTTAATGCCTGATTTAACTGGAACTGAAAGGGTAGATAGGTTACCTATTTTAGTATCTCGAGGAGGTATATCAAAGCTCTTGGCTGTACCTAAGCTTGCTAAAGGAACAGGACAAAATATTGCTGATGCTGTAATTGATTGCCTAAAAGAATGGAATTTGAAAGATGTTATTAAAGCTATGTGTTTTGATACCACGGTGTCTAACACTGGACCCAAAAATTGTGCTTGTATCAGAATTGAAAATAATTTACAGAAATTTACTTTCAACATGCATATTAATGAAATTATTTATATCTCATGCCTTGAAACATGCTATATATCTCAAAACGGTTCCAAGGATAATTTCCATATCAAACGATTTCAGCAGATTTGGAAGGGCATAAATAAAAAAATATCTATGAAACGTGTAGTACACATAACTTTTGGAATGATGGAATTTAGTGACATTTCTGTAAGGATCAGGCTGCAGGAAATTTCTCCTAGGTTCAGATTACCGTTGAACTTCTAGAATTAACAATTCTTTATATAGGAGGTACGCTTGAACATGGTTTCTCATTTCGGCAGCCTGGTGCGCTGCATCGAGCTAGATGGATGGCATGCGTAATTTACAGCATTAAAATTGTACTATTTAAGGGCAATTAAAGTTAGGTAAAAGAGAAGAGGGTGCAATGAAAAGATTTGTCAAGTTTGCTGTCTGTTATTATGTTCCTAATTGGTTTTCAGCTCCTTCTGCTTCTTCTGCGCCAAGAATAGATTTAAAATACTTGAAACAACTTGAATCTGATGACGATTCAGAGCTTGCACTAGTAGCAAGGCGCACTCTCAGTCGCCATTTATGGTATTTAAGCGAGGAGCTCGTATCACTTGCTTTTTTTTATAATATTATATCCACAAAGTTGAAATGCAAAATGGTTGAGGCATTGCAGAAGCCAGGTTTACGTACATCAAGTAAACGATACGTATTAAATGATAACGAAAAAATAAATGATAAAACACTGACAGAATTTGTTTCCAGCTCAAGTCTTTCGTTTTTCACAAACTTAGCTCTACCATGTACGTTTCTTAAAGAACATCCCTTAGAAGACTATAATCGAGTTAGCTTTGCTGTGTCAGTGCTGGTTTCAGCGTCGTGTATTTATTTTGCTTCCCGGGTATATTTTATTTAATTAATAAAAAAATTATAAATTTTTATTAATATAAATATATATATATATATATATATATATATATATATATATATATATATATATATATATATATATATATATATATATATATATATATATATATATATATATTTTTTACGTCTGTAATATATATATATATATATATATATATATATATATATTATATATATATATATATTATATATATATATATATATATATATATAATTATATATAATATAATATTATATATATATTATATATTATATATATAATATATAGATTAATATATATATAAAAGTTTATTTTTTTTAATAAGCTCTATATATTATATATATAGTATTATATATATTATATATATATATTATTATATATATATATATATATATATATATATATATATATATATTATATATATATATGATTCGACTGTCATCGAATATGGACGCGGTGGAAAACCAGAAAGAGAGGCAAGAAAAGAGAAGCAGCAGAAGGAAGACTACAGAAGAGTGTTGAAAATCTGAAAGAATTATTCATTGGACAGAG
>JABUQX010074216.1:0-12500 GCA_015478945.1 Trachelipus rathkii | reverse complement strand
AATCTATTACCATATATTACCTCAAAGTCAGAGTCGGTGAATAATGTTATCAAACTTTAATGGTAAATTTTGTTTAAAAAATATTCGTGTGATCTAATTAAAACATAATACAAAATATGATCACTAAATTAATAGATAAATATTCTAATTGATAATTTTAATACTTAATAACGGTGAATTGTACACAATTTAATTATTTAATAATATTCGAATTTCATCAAAGGAAACGTTTGAACTAAATTAAAGTTATTTAAAAAGCTATATATTATTAAATACAATAAGTGATAACACTGCTTGGAATATGCTCTTAGAGTTTAAGACACAAAACAAATATAGATACAAAAAATTAATTTTATAATTATAATAACAAAATTATATTGCATTAAAAAGTTAATAAATAAATACATAAATATAATAAAATCTTGAGTTTTTAGAGATTTTGTTTTCATCTTGCTCTATCTCATGTGGATAAATCTCAGACCTCCAATCCTCTATCATATTATATTTGTACATATATTCTTTTTATAAATACGTCATTAATTCGTGATGCGTTGGTATATCATTTTATTTAATAAAGTAAACTATGAATTTAATCGTGTGGTTATATTCATGTAGGAAATCTCACTAATTACCTCCATAATATTCAGCCATATGATTATTATGCATACATACATACATACATACACCCAAGCATCACACAACATACATAACCCACACTAGCATATATCACAACACTACATCATTATATATATTAATATATATATAATAAATATAATTATTTTTTTTTTATTACTATATATGCTGCATTTATATCTATTTAAATATATATATTTATTAAATTTATATATATATAATATATATATATATTATATATATATAATAATAATATTATTTATTATTGGCAAAAGGGTTAATATAACTTGGCGGCCTATTTGTAATAATATAACATTATTCTTTGTTATTTACTACATTAATTATATGATATAACTAACTTAACCCAAAGGCATAATAGAAATTAATTATGTAAAACTATGGCACTAAGTTAATAAGTAATCAATAGGAGAAATGTGTCAGAGAGAAAAGTTTCACCCTAATATGAATACCTTACTACTCGAAACTCACTATGATCAAATGTCAGGTCTTCATTAAAGATAATATATATATATATATAACTACAAAAATTTTATATTTGCTGGAATTGTGATAGAGTGTTTATAGATTTAATAGAATTTTAAATTTATAATATGTGACATAATATATGATCATTAAAACACAACTGGTAAATTTATTTCTCTGAAAACAAAAAACAAAAAAACAAAACATAAAGAAAACTTTCACAATATATAACAATAATATTTTTATATTTTATATTGTCTTTATTTACTTTTCTTTATAATATATAAATGTTTTATTTATATATAGTTACATTATATTATTAATCTTAAGAAAAATAAAGAATAAAAAAAAAAGAAATATGAGTAAGGAAAATAAAATGGAAAATAAAGAGAGAAATAAATTTTCTACTTTTACAAATATCAACATGATGGAATCAATAAAAAAATTTACCTGTGATTTCTTTTTAGTTTGTTTACAGAGCAAATACTATTATGCTCAATTGATGAAAATTCATTAGTTATGTCATTTATATATATATATATTTTCTATGATACAAAGGGAAAATATATATATATATATATAATAATATATATATATATATAATTATTAATATATATATATTATTATATATATATATATAATATATATATATATATATAATATATATTAATTATATATATAATATATTATTATAATTATATATATTAATATATATATAATATATATATATATTAATATATAATATATTAATATATATTATATATTAATTATATTAATTAATTATTATATATTAAAGGTGTAGCGGATAACTGAATTTTATTCACTATCGCGGTATATGTCGGAAATAGCTCTATACAATCTGCTCCTTCTCGATGCAGATGCGGATTAGTTTGCGTTAAGTAAATTTATAGATTATTCCACAGGTATCATACATATTAATATAAATATACTATATATATAATATATATATTAATTATAATATATTAATATAATTAATATATATATATAATATTATATATTATATAATATAATATATATATTATTATATTATATATATATATATATATATATATATATATATATAATATATAATATATATTAATATATTAATATAATATATAAACTCATCTCCATAATTCTCTTTATACGATGGGTTTTCTTCTTCGTCTCTTCCGATACTAAATTTAATTAAACATCGTTATTGGCTAATCACTACATATATTACTTAAATGTACATAAAATAAATGTATGTGAATAACTCTACACATTCCAACGTATGTTATATAAGTAGGTACTGATGCCATCAATGGAAAACTTGTAGGAGTACTGGACTTTGAGCGAGATCATATCCCTCTTCAGTACTTCACAATTATTATACTAAATGAGGTCTCATCCTGCCCTGGTATGGGGTAAGTGTAACGTTATCACAACTTAGTGAGAGGGGTATATATATATTATGATATAATACTATTATATATTATCAGAAGGTGCGGCATTCTCCCGGCTCATTTATGTGCTGGTCCGCGCTCGCGGGGCCTAGCGCACTCCCTGACGTGTGAGCGCAGGAAATACAAAAACGATAGTCCAGCTAGCGCATGGCGGCTCCTCGCATCCTAATTATAGACACTCATTATCCCAAACCTTCACCTGCTCTCCTACATTATACGACTTCTCGGAACCCTCCGTTCTATGCTCTCTCGCGCGTGCACGTCGCAGGTCTGTCCGCGTTTTAATTAATATGGCGACTCTTTCATCCATATAAAGGTGTTTTACACTCAGTTACAGCAGTGACACGGTGAGATAGTAGTTATCGATGTGAATAATCCTTCCTTTCACAGGATTAAAATACAACCATATTATTCCGATATTAATCGATACGGCTCCTTACTGTAAGAAAACACTATGAAGGAGTGCTCTGTACTGGGCAGTCATCGTATGATATTCAAAGATCGTCGAGGATAATTGTTTCACACTCCTTCTCAGGTGCTCAAATGTCTTCCTTCTCGACTAAGCTGCGTCGTGCTTTTTCTATTACTTCTCTCTCAGCAAAATTTACTCTAGCTGCCTCAGAGTGGGAACTCATCATTCTCAAATGCTCTCTTTAGGTGGTCTCTACCTCCTTATGCTCACCATCCACATAACACATACCACGCGCACCAATCGAGTAAAGTGATTCGTCATTTTGTCCTAGTAGCAAGCAAATGTAAAATAGACGAGAAAGGCAGACACCCCCCCTGTATAGTATTATATATTCCTATGATCAACTCACTTGGTCACATATAATACGAAATAACTCTCTCCACATTCCATGCTATCACTGCTCGTGAGAAAAGTGGTAAAGTACTCTCTGTCTCCACTGAAGCCTGCGTCTGGGCTCACGCGGCTAGGTGATAGAATGAAGGAATGTGCTGCGGGCTGGCAGGTAGCTATAGTTCGCTCTCTCCAGCACGCGCACATTGATAATAGTGTTAAGGGGCGTCCTCCCGTGGAAAGATGCGTGGTCGGTACCCAATTCACTGAAAATATTTATAATTTGAACCACCTATACTGTCCAACCACATAAGAAGGTCCTATATTTCGCCAAGACTTAGTAGAGAATCCCATAGAATAAGCCTTCAGACGTACCTGCCCAGGAGTCGATGTTAAATTAATACCTATATATACGTAAATTCAACTCCCGGTAATATATTTTTATATATTAATAATTAATATATTATATATATATTTAATATTATATAATATAATATATAATATATCAATATAATATATATTTATATATATATTATATAATATATATAATAGTATATATATATAATAATATTTATATATTATTAATATATAATAATTAATATATAAATATATATATAATTACTAACTCATACCATAGAGTGCTAGGGGGACTGGACCCAAACTCTTTTGCCACCCCATAGCTACAGCCTCTTTACCCTCAGATATCTCCATTACATTTATGTAAAATTGTTTTATATAAATATAATATATATATATTAATATTATATATATATAATTATATAATAGTATATATATAATATATATAATATTATATAATTATATATTTAATTATATATAATATTATATATATTATTTATATATATATATATATAGATAATATATATATTTATATTTAATCCTTAAAAAGCGTATAATATACCCCTCATAAAATATATAATATATATATATATATATAATATAATATAATATATAATAATAATCATATATATAATAATACTTGAATATTAATATAATTCTCAATTATTATGTGACTCTCAAAAATAAAAAGCGTTTTCGGAGTCCTTTCAGTAGGCAGATAGTTTGCTTCTCTTCCATACGGATTAATAATTTGAAAGACCTTCAACCACTTTGAAAAGACGTTATCTAATATTTTAGCGAGACTTTGTGATAAGGGTAATTTATCTAAATAGTATTTTCTCGTGGCTATAGTGCTCAATAGTAATGTTATGAGAGTAAAAATAACTTTAACTCAATATTATATCACTCCTACCTAAACCAGATGTAAATTACTTTTATTTGATTCCAATAGTCGAGTATTTCGCCTTATGATTAATACTTCACGATATTCAATGATTAAGGTTATCTATTTAACACCTTACTTGATATAACAAGATACCTCTTTCTAGATATATACAGCTTGCTATAAAATCAAATAGAAACGTATCATGGATTTCATGACAATGGTATATATGGTGGCGCATATATATTAATATATATATATATATATATATATATAATATATATATATTATATATTAATTAATTATATATATTATATATATATATAATATATATATAATATATATATATAAATATATATATCATATTAATATATATATAATTATATACATATATTATTATATATTATATTAATATATATATATTTAAATATTATTAAATATATAATAATATATATATAAATATAATATATTATATTATTATATAATTATATATAATATTATATAATAATATATATTAAAATAATATATATATATATATAATTAATATATATAATATATTATAATATATTATATATAATTTTTAATTAATATATTATATATATATATAATTAGTTATCATATTTATTAGTATATATTTATTATGATATAATTATATATTAATATTAAATTATATTAATATATATATAATATAATATATATATATATTATATAATATTTATATATATATATATAAATATATTATTATATATATAATTAAATATTATATTGATATATACAATTATGAGTAAGTGCTAACTACACATCATATCACTAGTATTCTTTATATAAAAAAATTTCATTATTCACAGATGAATTTTCTATCCGCTCCTCTAGTAAAATAATAATCATGCAGATGCTTATATAGAATAAATAAATTATATGTAATGCGGATAATCCTGACATTAATACTCAGGTAATGTACGTAGATATGATGATAGTAATATTAAAACTAATTCCGCTAATTACTCTTACTATAATTACATATTATATTAATATATATATTATTATATATAGTATTTAATATATATAATTTAATTAAATATATATATATATATATAAATATATATTATATATAATATTAATATATATAATATTATATAATATATATATAAATATAATATATTAATATATAAATATAATATATTAATATATTAATTATATTATTATATAATTATATATATAATATATATAGTGAATATATAAAATATAGGTATAATTGCAGTTTATTCTTTTACACTACTTCTCTAAACTAAATAGGATAATTAATTGTAATAATTTAAATATTATTATAATTATTAGTTTTATTTATAATTATAACGAAAATTAATTGGGTATTTTCTAGGTAAATATATTATATTATAATAAATAAATCACTGGATATAAATATAAATTTAGATGTAGTTATTATAATATAATATTTAACATTATTTATATTATATTAATATATAGGAACCTCGGGTACTTTATTATGATGAGTAAAGTACTTTAGGATATTTACCACTCGAGCGTGTGCCTCTTCTTATTATTTCTATGATGAAACTTTTAATAATATTTGTATCAGGATTTAATCTCCACGTGGAGTCGAATATAAGTTCTGTCTCAGGTCAACAAACTAAAAGTACCGAATTGGATAATAATCTTATTTTAAATACCTCTCACTCTTGGGTATTTTAACAAAGTGTGAGTTGCTTAATTTGTAAGATATATATGTCCTAGTTTATTAACGGTAAAATATTAGTAACATACATTATAATAATTATTAAATAAGAATAATACGATGCAGATACTTCCAATTCATAGGGTACAGAATGCCAAAGAGTAAAGGTGAGCCATTCAGTTATCTTAAAAATAAATTATATTAATCATTAATCTTATATTACTAATATAAGTAGTCATTATAGGTACTATATTAAAGGAAGGTTGAAGTTGGTTGGTAAGTATAAATTATTAAAAAACAATATAGTCTTAGGGATCATAAAAGTATATATATATTTAGTTTAATGAAAATATTAAATTAATATATATATAAAATATTATATTTACTTTATATATATAAACCAATGATTAATCTTAATAATAAGTTAAACTTAATACTTTTCATTTTATTACAAAAAAGGTGTACGGTGAAACAAAAGTGACGGTAACTATTTGTTATAATCCTGACTAATAGTGCAGTCTTCGTCATAATTTTCACTGAAATACGACTCCGTTCAACCCTCCGCTATAGTCTCGACACACTTTTCTTTGGTTAAGTCCGATCGATAGCGGTATAACTAATAGCAGTAACTAATGAAGCCGGATAAGTATTTATATATTAAATATATTAATATATAATATATATATTATATATAAGTGCCTACACCCTTACTGATTATTAATTATATATTATATATATATTATATATTTATTATATAATTATATATTATTATATATATATATATATTCTATATATATATTATAATTTATATTATATATATATAATATATATATATAGTATAATAATATTAATAATACTCTATATAGAGTAGGGTACAAATTTTATGAGAAGAATCTATAGAAATGTAAAGTCAAATAAGTAAGTAAAGTAAACTCACTTAAGTTAAGCCTACTCGCATAAATCTCTATTACGAGTTTATAGATATGTCTGAAATTCGTGGACTTATAAAGATAGGGAAAGGAAATATATACTGCAGATTAATGATAGTATGATAGTCTAAGAGAAATATATAAATTAGTCGAATAGATAGGTGGTTGCACCAACATAACAGAGCATGGATACTTAGTAGTTTACTCAATCTCCATAATTTATTTATATTATAATATAACTATATAGGCTAGCATTCATCATGTTACTATGGTTGAATATAGCAGCATCACCGTTAGCTTACAATAGGGTGGTTAGGTCAGCATTCCCTCCTGTTAACTTATATATACTATATACTCTAGTAATTGAACAGTGCATCATTTCGTGTTTAACTTGGGTTTGAAGCTAAGGCATCATATATCTTGGTTAACTTAAGTGATAAGCTAGTAATTCAATATTCGTACTATCAAAACTAGTGTTGAATGATAGCATCATCTATCGGTTAGGCTATACTATAGCGTCGTAAGCAGCATCACATCGATGTTACTTGGTTAATATAGCACCGTTATTATGAATATTACTATATGTCATAATATATTTCTACTCATGAGATCACGTTAATTTATGTAGTAACTATAGAAAATGTGGAACATGAGTGCTCCATACATCCTGATGTAGTATAAGATATAGCTGTTATGCAAGTAAGAATGAGTGAAAAAAAGTAATGGAAAATAAGTTATTGACTTTTAGCCTTATCATATTTAAAATTATGATATCCAAATAAAGAGTTAATAAATCAGTATATTCACTCCTCCAACATCCCTCAAATATCTAAGATCAGTTAACTACATATACATAAATTTGATAGATAGTATGACTAGAGTTGTAGATAACTGTTACTCATGAGTAATAGAATAAATAAAATTATGTGAAACCTTGATACATAAAAGCTCTTTAAACTTTGTCTAACTTCTAAATACTAAGCAAACAGTTGTGAAATCTAAAGGTCTCACATAAAGATCCTCATTTTACTTAATGTAGTACTTAATATTTATTACAAGAGAGTAATGTTTTATTACTAGTAAGACATAAATTTATAGAGCAGTCGATAAGGTAGATTAGAAAGTATGTAGGGGGAGAGCTGAGATAAATAAAGATAAGTCTGGTATAAAATATAATTATATAATATATATATATATTATATATATATATTATATAATATATATATATATATATATATATATATATATTTTATATATATATATTATATATATATTAGTATATTATATAAATATATATATATAATTATTTAATATATTAATATATATATATTATATATATATATATATATTATATATATAATATATTAATATTATATATATTAATTATATATTAATTAATATATGATATAATATATTATATATTAATAGTAATAAATATATATTTAATATTATATATAAATATATTTATAATATATTATATATAATATATAATATATATATATATATAATTATTAATAAATATATATATATATACTAGATATATATGTTATATATAATATATAATATATATATTAATATATAATATATATATATATATATATATTATAAGATATATGTATATATATATATTATATATATATTAATATATATATAATATATTATATATAGTATATATATATATATATATATATATATTAATATATATATAATTTAATATATAATATATATTAATATATATATTAATATATTATTATTAATTATAATAATATAATATATAATATATAATATATATATATATATATATATTTTATATTTATATTATATATAAGATATATGTTATATATATATATATATATATTATATATATATTATTATAATATATAATAAATATATTAATATATTATATATTATATATATATATATTATATATAATTATATATTTATAATTAATATAAATTACTAAAATCATCATACTTATATTTATTCATCATAAATATTTATAAAATATAATATTAATAAATTATGATGATTTAAACAATTCTTTTTTATCCTATTATACATTATACAACGTAATAAATTATTTTAATAATATGTTATCTCTGGAGTAGAAATTCAGTACGTTCCCATAATCTAGTGAGAAAAATTGAGCATGTGGCTGAGCGTATCGGTGAATTTAATTTTACATTATTAACTATCTCTCTTTCTTTCTTCTATGAAATTTTATAACTTTTTTTGTCTGAAGAATCCACTGCCATTATTGAACGCTGGTTTGGAACTGGATGAATAGATTGTTTCTAATATTCGCAGGTTGAGATATGATATTCCTGTAGTTTGTATATATATAATACATATCTGGTAAGATGTTATAGATTTCAATTATGAGTATGTTTCCTCTATATAGACTCAGGCGTATTCTTACTTAGTGTGACCGAACTGGGCAGGCAATGTTAAAAGAATATTATCTGTCCTCTGCTATCCTCTATCTTAGACAATTTGAGCGCTAACGCTGTTACCAACATAGATGTATCCATATGTAGTTACCATCAGGTAATAGATTTAATAAATTTATCAGAGGAACGAATACTATACGGGATTATAATTTCATGGTTAAAGAAAGATCTAATGTTAATTCTATAACCAAAACAAAATAGGTATTAAGTTGTGGATAGCTTTTTCTTGTAGGTATTTGAGCAATTTCCTTTTTAGTTTTTTATTCAGATTTGGTTGTAATATAATAACAATAATAAAAATATAATTGCATAGGAACCAGTTTATGCAAATATAGAGAGTGTAATTAATTCAAAGGTATTAAGCATAGTTAAATATTAAAATACAAATAATTCAAATTCTGGTATATTTATATTTATGATAAAAATAAGATTCTTTAAATACAGAAAAATATAATAATAATTATTATATATTATTATATATAGGATATATATATATAATATATATATATATTATAGATATATTATATATATATATAGATTATAGTGTTGAGCGGTAGATTACTTAGGATTTAGGACATGAGCCTGGAAAATCTGGAATCCTGTGAGAAGGATATCCAGTAATATTCTGTAAAGGTGTTATTGTGTTTCAGCGAACTGTGAGAAACTGTAAAAGTATCATGATGAATAATTTAGTATTATATTACTCATAGATTCTGGATAATGGAGTGTTATGTTCCTCAAGGATCTCATGAGTAAACTGGATTACCTTGGATACTGGAAATATATAATATATATAATAATTATTATAAGATATATATTATTAATATATATATATATTTAATAATATATTATATATATATAATATATGTTATCAATATTGCTTAGAGTAATATGTATACTATTATGACCTTATAAAAGATAATGAATATATACTAATTAGTTATATGAGAAATCAAGTTCATGCAGAGACGAATACACGTGCTAATAACCGCTCACTCACTCAGCTAACCTCAACTCCACCGCTACCCCACCCCCTTCTAACTCTCCAGCTCTATATATATTATAATATATATATAAATATATATATATATAATATTATAATATATATTAATAATAATTATAATAATATTTATATTAATATATTATATATTAATATATAAAAATATATATATATATATATATATAATATATATATTATAATATTATATATATTATATATATATAATATATATATATATTATATTATTAATATATATATATAATATTAATATTATATTATATATATTTATATAAATAATAATTAATATATTAATATATATTATAGTTATATATTTACTTATACGTAAGGTATGCGCGCGCAGCATGTCATGTTTCCGCGGCGTTCTTTCGCGCCGATTTCCGCGCCTCGCCGAAGAGACGTTCAAAAGCAGCAGCATCTCACTGTTTCAATCGCTGCATTCGACTAAATAAAGATGAGGGAAATTGAGAGAGGGAGAAATAGAGGTGAAAGAGAAGGAGGGAGAGAGAGGGAAAGAAAATTAATTATCAGTTAAGCCTAAAGGGTAAGGTATCAGCTTGTCAATTTATATCGTTAAAATAACAATGGCGTGGGAATTCAAGAGGGTAGAGAAAATGATTTTAATTACCTTTTAATGACAGGTTTAAAAATTTATGACTTTTTGTAAAAGGGGAGATTTAATTACTTTGTATTGAACCCTCATTCAACTTGACAGGTTTAAAAAATTTATGACTTTTTGTAAGAAGGGGAGATTTAATTCCTTTGTATTGAACCCTCACTTCAACTTGACAGGTTTAAAAATTTATGACGTAAAATAACAATGCGTGGGAATTCAAGAGGGTAGAGAAATGATTTAATTACCTTTAAATGACAGGTTTTAAAAATTTATGACTTTTGTAAAGGAAGGGGGAGATTTTAATTCCTTTGATTGAACCCTCCTTCAACTTGACAGGTGTAAAAATTATGACTTTTTAAGAAGGGGACTAAGCTAATTGACAAAGGAATTATCAGTTAAGCCTAAAGGGTAGGTAATCAGCTGCCAAATTATAACTTATACATAGGGTAAGTTGAACAAAGCACCAGATGTTCTTGTAATTGACACCAGTTCTTTGTTCTTGCACTAACAAGAATACAGTTCAACACCTGTTACACGAAGCTGAAGAAACACATACATAATACATACATACATACACATACATACATACATACATATAAGAATACTCTCTCTCTAACTAACTAACTAACTAACTAAACTAACTAACTAAACTAACTATATAATATATATATATATATATTAATTAATATTAATATATATATATAATTATATATATATATTATATATATATATATATATATATATCATATACCGTATATATATATATATATATATATATATCAAAGTCAATTTGCCGACATGTCTTGGAATTTCCTAAGGTCGTTCATATTAATATATACATTGCCTTTTCTTAAATTTGTAAGTTTCTATTTACTTATTTTGTTAAAAGTTAATGTTATTTACTTATTTATTAATTTTATTTAATAATATTTTATTATTAAAAGAATGTGAATATTTTAAAAACTTTTATTTATTTTGTTTTGTTTTCTCAAACATTTGTTTTACTAAAAAATTTATTTCTTTTCATGTTTTAACGTAAAATAATTTTGCTTTTACATACCACTTAATCTAAAGGTAAATCAGTATAAATTACATACTAATAATTCGTATAATAATCAGTATATATCATGATATAATAATATCAGTAAATCAGAAATCTGATAAATATCTCAAATACTGCCCTCC
>JABUQX010074215.1:40000-46993 GCA_015478945.1 Trachelipus rathkii | reverse complement strand
CTGCCGAATCATTTGCTTTCTCTCTCCCCTCCTTCAGTTTTCCAAGCCTTTGCCGGATTAATTTGTCGACGGGTGTTATGGGCTCCTTGATATCTTGAACGTTGGAAGCGAGGGACCGGATGGATTCCTCCGCGGAAAGTTTTGAGGGGGTGTGTTACCGAGCTATCCCTACCTCGTTGTTTCAATAATTCTCTATTCATCTTGTCTCAATACTAACACTTCCGCTCGTGTTGAGGAGCATGCACAGTGCACCTAATTCCGAAAAAAGGATAAAAGAGCCCAACCACTGATTCCTTCTCGAACTATCGCCCTTTACGCTCATCACCCTGACTTTCTATCTAATGTTCTGGTTGAAAACCTTCGCTTAACTTCTCACTTCTTATAGACCATATGGAATCTTTCATTGCTCTTCTTTCCAATCGCCAGCACGGCTTTCGCGGTCGAGTGTCGCTGTGACAACTTTCCTATCTTAAACCTAATTTAGTTCTTCCTCCAGCCCTTAGGAACCTACGAGGGGAACGACTTGCTAGCATTCTAAGGCTGGCGCTTGACATTATCCAAAGCATTTTGATCCGGCGTTATGGCCAACGGGATTACTTCTCTCCAACTCCCCCTTGTTTGGCAGGTCTTCATTTCTTATTGCTATAATTATGTCTACTTCTTTTAGTGCTCCAATATCGGCTGCTGGTTCGACTAGAGCGATCTTCTTTTCTTTCTGTTTCTTGGTTCTCTGGTGTTCCTCAGTTCTGTCTTATCTCCTACTTTTTCTACTTTCATTAATGATCTCTCACCTGCAACATCAAGTCTATCACTCTATGCCGTATCATGACTCGTCCTTCATTCTTCAATCCATTCAATTCTGCTCCCCTCATTTACTTTTAGTTGCCTCTCTCTTAATCTTTCGATTTATTCTCGCTGATGGAAGAATTTCCGATTGGGTCTTCTCAACATTGTGAAATTCAATTCTTTCAAAATCATTCAATCATGTCTCCCTCTCTAAAAGACCTTTCTAACTTTCCTTATCTCTTTCGAGGTTCTCTCGGTCTCTCCTGGTTGACATATAAACATCTTTGGCCTTTAACATAAACAAAAAAATATTGTCTTGGAAACCTTTACTTCTACAAAGGTTGCTAGCGGCGGCCTCAAAGACTGGGATGTTCGTTAGATCTCCAGGAATTTTTTTACCTCTTCTCAGTCTCAGCTATACAAGTGTTCTCATCCGTGCCCTTGTATGGAGTGACTGCTGCTCATATCTGGGCTCTGGTTTCCCCGCTATTTGGACGAGGGTCGAGTCAAAACCAGATGCCTTAATAAACTGTTCTGTACTTTCCCATTTCATTTTGGGACCCTCTATCTTTTGCCGCGAATGTTGGTTACTTATCTCTTTTTATAGGTTACCGCAGCGCAGGCTGTTCGAGGGGAATACTTACCACTCGCGGTACCACACCTTTACGATGCCCTCTAGCACGAATGGGTGCTGTGTCTGCGCACAAGTTTTCTTAATATTGTAACTCAGACTAGTTCGCTGCGGTGGCTTTCTTCTTTCCTGCCACTCTGTTCTGTGGATTCTCTTCCATCTCTGTGTTTCTTCGCTGATTTAATTCCCACTTTAAGCTGCTCTTGCTATCTGCGTAATTTACGCTAGCGGATGAAAATTTCTGCGTCAACATCCCCCTCCCCTAGATAGGCTTCCTGCCCTGGTGTGATGAGCAACTGTAAAAAAAAAAAAAAAAAAAAAAAGACTACCATCGATTTTATAAGTCAATTCAGTTTCCTTCTTTATGACTGAGTGATCAAAATATTTCAATTGCCACTTCCTGCATACGAATCTCGATTGATATTTACCAGTAAAGCAGACCTGTGTCGATCCTAATCCAACACCTTTCCAAATACGTTTTCAGACGCACTTAATGCGAAAACTTCTTTCTACTCTTGCGTGGGATACATCAATACTGCTAAAAAAATATTCAGAGGAAGTAGCACTGTAAGACCTCCTCTTCCGTCACAATCATAGCAAACGACCGATCGCAATATTCTATTGAATTTCCAATTCTAGCTCATTTACCGTGCCAGAGCACACCTCTCTCCTGTTTAGTGAATCTCGTTGAGGTTGAATACGTCTTTATAAAGAGATGCTTTTTTACAATATGATTTCTTTTTAAATATGATAAATATGAAAGTGAAATATCTTACCAGTACGAGAGAAAATATGATCCAAGATAAAAAAAAAAACAAATAACATAATTAAAAAAAATGAAAACAAAAGAAATGCAATAATAATAATTAAAAATATAAGAAAATGAAAAAGAACACAGATATATAACAGACTAAAACACTAAACTAAAATGAATAAAAATGGTACAGAATGTATAATAATTCAAAATAGCTTAATAGATTTGTTAAACAATTCTAAAAATATAGTAAGCAACAGGGTTTACACTCTACTTGATTTGTCTTTCCTTTTACTAGAAAAAAGGGGATACTGTTTCATTAAAGTTTAATCCTGCCCCATAACCAAATTCATTTGACGTCACGAGGGTATAAAAGGTTTTCCCAAGCAAATTTCTAAACAATATATATAAAAATTCACATTCTAGATTAAAACGAAGATAAGTTTTTGTTTTATTTTACAAAGCAAACTTTCATTTCTTATCACATACAAGGCAATATTGGATCAGGCATCTCGTTATACCGAAAAAGAGGAAAACCGATACTCCGATCTTAAACAATCATTCTCGCACGTCTTAATAATCCTCTTATATTTTGAAGTTACTATAGACAAGGGTAACGGGTCATATTCCAAGAATGTATATGTATAAACTAATGTGAAAACCTTAGGAACAAAAGAAATGAACTATTTAAGTTTAGAGTTATAGAAATTTTAGATATAATTTGTATAGCGAAAGATGTGAGTAAATAGAAATAAACAAATGTGAATACACAATGAAAAAAAAACAAAAAAAAAAAAAAAATAGAAAATATACAAATATATAAAAGTAACTCAATATAACCAGAACAATAACACTATGCAATCCCTCAAGAACTTCCTCTCAATGCAAGAGCTCCATCATAATCCATCGACCTCATTCAATATTCGAGTTTAATAACCAAAAGATAGACTAAAGTCTCTCCAAAGACATCTTGCCAATGTTTTCTGATGATATCATAAACCGGAACAGAATGATAAAAATTCTCTCTTAACAGTAAAAGAGTCACACCTCCATCACCACAAAAATTCGCTACCTATTACACAAAGTGAAAACTGTCCCGTTTGGGAAATATGTTGTTTCATCAGCTAATTCTGAAAAAATTTGTTTTATTAACTTCGTCCTACGTATTTCCTTGATAAGCTGAAGACAAAATGACCTGCAATATTTCATTACTGTTATCTCGACTCGTATTACAGTTGAATTGTACCGATTAGAAGCAGTGTTCTTCAAACCTTCACTCGTCATTTGCTCGGAAACCTAAGAAGGCTTCAAAATTCCGTCAATTTCACTGGTTTATAAGTCCAGAATCACTGGAGGCCCTTATGCAACCTGTGCCACATTAAAACGTCGAAGTTTCAATTTAGTAGCAAGTTTCTCTATTTCTTTCACATTTTTCTTATTGATGTCAGTTAGTTGTTTGTCTATGCTTTCGATTATTTTCTGAATAGAGTTGTGATTATTATATATTTTATATATATATAATAGTATATATATATATATTGATTATTATTATATATATTCTATATAATATATTATCATATATAATATAATTAGATATATTTATTATATATATTTATATATATGTGGTTTTTGCGCTGAAGAAACACTTCCGTCGAAATTCGCGGGCGCAGGCCCTCAGCCCCCTTCTTACCCCTGGGGGTTATATTGATAGATGTGAGCAATACTTAAGAGATAGTCCCCAACACCTAAAAGTACATAAATTCACGACATCATTAATGTAGTTAATTTCCAACATAATTCTAACTATTTAAAAACTTGACTAATTTACTTTAAGTTTCCATCAAAAAGAAAAACTCTTGTGGGCAATTTTACATTAGTTGTGATCAATGTTATTTAAAGCTTCAACAAAACTATCAGAAATATTAGGTTCTTTAACGTCTCTTTACTTAAATTAAATTTCATTTAACACTTATTTATTTCTTAGATTTCTAAATAATAATCACTTTGACTTTCTATTTCAGGGTTCAATTTAGGCTTCAAGCTCAGATTCCATCAAAATATCAATCATGCTTAACAATATTTTCTTTTTTACATTCAAAATTTATTTATTATTGGATTTGCAAAAATATAACCTGAAACTTCATAGTTTTCAAATTATTCAATTTATTTTACATTTTCTCTGGATCCTGACCAAGATATGACTGGAGAAGTTCATAAATTTGCATTTTGTTCAAAAATGCTTAATTGTAAAACATTTGCTTAAAATTATAAATTGTTTCACCAATATGAATTAAAAAAATATATAGGCCTACACTACCGCTAGGCTTCAAAAATATTTGTCAAAACTGAATTTCAGTCCAGGTAGCTCTCATTACAAAAACTATTTAATCGTTCATTTTTAAAATTATCCAACAATTCAAGAAACGCATACAAACTGCGCCGTTGAGATTCAATGGTTCTTTAATTGAATAATTATATTATTGATACAAAGTAAGAAACGTGTTGCTAACAAGTTCATAAGTATTGTAATAGTGATGATGATGATGATGATGATGATGATGATGATGATGATGATGATGATGATGTTGTTTTTGTTGTTGTTGTTGATTATTGGATGATGATGATGAAGCTTGTGGCAACAGTTTGATACACCTGTTAAACTAATGCTTAAAAAAAATCTTATGGAAAAAAAATGTAGTAGATTTGTGCTTTTGTGTTCAAATTATTTTTGGAAAATTGATAAGTTTTCCTATTCACAGTCTCAATTTGAAATCTTAACACGTGATTTAATTGTCAAAGTGTTTTTTATTGGGAGACCAAAAGAAGTTTTAGCAGCATTGAAGTCAAATATTATAACGAAATCAAAAGAAAATAGTATGAAAGTTAGTGCAATTAAAAGAATTGCTGAATGTGTTTTTATGGGTCGGACAGCGAGTTATTTTGAAAAGCGTTACTTACCATGGAAACTGCCATTATCGAGGAATTTCACAGAATACCGTGATATTGTCATACATTTATTTAATTTAGTTAAAATAGAAAAAAGAGTAAAATATTTACGTCGTGTTGAATTGGTTTATTGTCTGTCAGTAAAAATGTTTAGCTTTTACACTAAGTACTATAATTTACAATAGAGAACTCTATTTCTTTAGATTTTCTCCGGTGTGAAGATTTTCGAGTTTCATTAGAGTTATTAGGTACAAGTCGAGAAATTGTTCATACTCTTTGAGACAATTACCTACATTATCATTAATTAAGACATTTATTATGACAAGATGATGATTTATTATTACGGATAGGAATTTCCAAATGTTATATAAAAGGTTTTCCTTACAATTGGCAAAGATAGTATGCTCCTCTATCTTTAATTAAGTAAAATTTATTTTAATATTTTTCCTCTCCATTTGAAGGAAGCTTGATCGATCAATGGATATCTATGTATATCAGAGCATTTTAGAAAATAAATTTGAATTAACATTTAAAAAGAAAAAGACAATTATTGTATCATACTTAGTTACTAACGGCAGTGTATTTAAATACAACACACAATTACTATTCTGTATACTACAGGTCTGCAAATATTGACGGGTACACTAATAACATATACGGTTGACTAAGTACTTAGAACGCATTACTTTCATATACTGACGTTATTTTTACTGGAAATTCATATTAAGCTGGACCGCGTTGGTGCAGTGAACCTGGCAGATGATTATTACTGTAATATTTAAGTCGAAATTTTAACTTGAATGTATATTTTACTGTAGTTTTATTGATTCGTAACCATTTGCGCACTAGGTGAAGCAATTTTTCACATTTTAAATATATATATTATATATAAATATATATATATTATTTTTATATTATATATAATAATATATATATATATATATACTTATATACATAGATATATATATATATATATATATATATAATTATTATAATAAATTAATATTATATATATATATATATAATTATATATATATATTACCTTTGCGTTGGAAACTTGGTTTGTGTTGTAAATCCTTTGAAGTTGTTTTTATAGATTTGTGTAAAGGAAATTAGATATTCATGATCTTATTTGTATGAATTTCTACATAATTTGAATTGAAGATATTAATGGGTATATAAAATTAACCAAAAGCTCCTTCATATATGACAATATGAAATTATTTTATATATAATCGACTGCATTTTTCACGTAATTTATACAGTGCAGGACAGTTCATTATATTATATATTTACAGGTGAACAGCTGGAAACCGCTGTTTCGATAGATATTATTGTTAATGCCATCCTTTATCTGCTCCCCTGTGATTTTATTATATATATATTATTATATATATCAGTATATAATATATATATTATATTAATATATATATATATAATATATATGATATAATATATAATATATATTATAACTAATATATAATTATAATATACTAGGCAGGATTTCATTTATGGGGGGCCAAAGGTATAGTATAATTTAACGCTTATCAGCCTCCAATATGTTCGACATACTGAGTTCCCAGCGTGGAATAGACGTCTGAAGAAGCAGCTAATGAAAACACATAGCTAGTTGACTTTCAGCCAATAAAGAAAAACGAAAACATTAAAATTATTTTTAAATGTATGTTTATAATTGTTAATATTAGTAGATTACTCCTTCAGTATCTTCAGGATTTTATATCTTTTTTTATTAGTTTTTCTACTAATAAAATCTCTTAAAATATCTGGGCAACATATAACGGTTCAGTCTTTTTTTATTTCGCCAAGATTTAGGGGGGGGCAATGAACATCCGAGAGTTCCAACACACTAGAAATG
>JABUQX010074215.1:12500-35000 GCA_015478945.1 Trachelipus rathkii | reverse complement strand
GCCCAACACTTAGAATAAGGTCTTCACTAAGTGTTTTGTTGCAGAAAAAGGAGGGATTACTATACAAAAGAGGGATGCTTTTTGTATGTATTCTTCCAATAAGATAAGATTAAGAAAACTTGGGTTTTTTTTTAATAATAATATAATAATAAATAATAATAATATAATATAATAATAATATATAATAATAAAATAATAATAATAATAATTAATAAATACCACATTAAAAAATACAAACGGCAGTACAATCATTCAATGACCATAATAATAACAATGTCAAACAGCAATAAGAAAACAATAACAACTAATAATAAATATATAATAATAATAATAATATAATAATATAATTAATAATTAATTAAATTAATAATAATATAAATTATAATAATAATAATATAATAATAATAATAATATAATAATAATAAATAATATATAATTCAATAATAATAATAATAATAATAATAATTAATGATAATTATAAATTTAATTATAATTATTAATTATAATAATAATTATATTTAAATTATAATTTATAATAATAATATAATAATAATAATAATAATAATAATAAAATAATATAATAATTAATAATAATAATATAATAATAATAATTAATAATACTTTTAATAACTACAAAAATTGTGATTTATTTTAATAGTATTTGTAGATTTTGCTGCTTTTTCAAGCCCCCTGAAAGTCATTCTCTTTCACAAAAAAAAATTTTTCTTTAATAATATATCTCTAAATTCGTGCTTAAAAATCTGATCTAACATTACATTGTAACAACTTCCCAGCCGTCTCGTTGAAGACGTATCTACGGAACCATCAAAAGACGCAAGAGTAGATTCATAAAAAATGTCGTAAAACTTATAACAATATAAAAATAAAATTAATAATTATTAAAAGTTAACTCGTTTTCTCTTGACTTTTTGTCCTTTAAAGATGTTTAAAAAATGGACCATCATTTATTTATATTTATCACCTGGTTTATATTTTCATAAGAGCAATGATTTGTCCCGAGGAGCAATTCATAAAAAATCATTTTTTTTTTTCTGTATTATGACAGGTAGCTTTCTTTTATTTTGTCTTTTCGTTTTTTTTGTTGTTCTTCTTTTAGGATGTTGAAATCTACTTTTACTCGGCTGTATACTTATAATTGCGACATTTTCATGTTAGAGGGGTTATTCGTGTTGATCCTATATAGTGCTTTTAACTCCACTATCAGGGGGCATTGAAATCGGGTATACGACGGGTATACACTGTCACCATTTGAAAGCGCTATCACGAGTAGATAAGCATTGAGCTCAGTTTCAATGGCTTGTACCAAAAAACCGCGAAAAAGCACAAACAACCAGAATATAGTAAGCATCCTTAAGTATATAAGCACCTTCTTTCCCCGTCGTTTTTCTCCCTTTTGCTTAATATGCTCTTTTTTAATAAAAATATATATCGGAAATATGCGCTATCATATATATATATATATATTAATAATATATATATATATTATATTATGTATTATATATTATAATATTATATATATAAATATATAATTATTATATATATATATATATATTTATTATATAGAGACGAGAGAGAGAGAAGAGAGAGAGCAGGTCAGCGTTTAGATTAGGTGACACATGTATCTAAAAAAACTATAATAGCTTCAATAAAAAAATCTGACATACATTTTGAATATCAAGGCGAACATCTTTTAATGCAGGGAAAAGGAAGAAAACATCAACTGAAGGACGGAGTTTTTTAAAATAAAAAAAAAAAAGACGATATATAATAAATGATTAGAGTGTAATATAAAGTTTCACATTGGAGATGCACCCCTTTTTTTAGAGGAAAAACGGTTTTAAATTAATTAAAAGATGCAGACGAAATGTGGAAAAGTCGATGCGGTTCATTAGGAGGTTTGATGAAAAGAAATTTTCTGAACCTCGATTTTTTGTCGCTATCGCCCAGACCGGGCTCGCCGCAGGAAAAGTAGAGGAAACCATAGCGATCACTATGCGATTGGTCAAACGATCTGCCAAAGAATTAAACAGTACTATGAGTGGGTAAAGCTACAATTGCTATAAAAGAAAGAAAGACGTTATTTATAACCAAACCTAAACCCTTAACCTATCCTAACCTACTAACCTAACCAACAACCAACCTTACCTGAACCTAACCTAGCTCTTAACTCTGGCCTAACCGTAACCATAAAGTTATAAACCTTAAAGTATATATATAATAATATATATTATTATATATATACTATAATAGTAATAATATACTATAACAAACTCCCAACAAAACCAACTAACTATAGCAGTGCTGAAGTTTTCGTTTTACTGAATGTGCAGCCCTAGTGCACCACCTTGGTGGACTCATTATGAATTACTCCACGGTCTGAATTGGACTCAGCATTCCCAGAATGTATTTATTTCCACGCGGCTTTGCTCAATAAGTTTTGATGATATATGGATTGTGGTTTTAAAGTGAATTTCACTTCTAATTAATGATACTATATTATTTTATTTATAAACATATATATATATAGTTATATAATATATTATTATAAACCTATATAATACTTAATCCACGTGTATTATTTATTTAGTATAATTTATTATTATTATACATTTACATATATCATATATTACATATATAATAATATATATAGATTATGGTAAAGTTAACTTAAACGCCCACGCACGGACACGGGAGCATCGGATCACAAAAAAAATTTCATCAGGGTAGCTCCTCTAATAGACATAATAATTAGATGTGCTTAGGGTGAAATTGATATTTTTTTATGACTGACCTAACTCCTAACCAACCTATTAAACCTAATTTCTCACCATAGACATAGGTAAATAAAAAAAAAAACTCTTCATTTTCGACACAAAGATCAGCAAAATATCAATATTATTATTGATTAAAATATCGAAATGGGAGGTTAGATCAAAAAAAAATTTTTTTTTTGATCTCATGACTCCACTACATTTTTCTGAATAAAAAAAAAAACAAAAAAAAAATAGATATAAATTACGAGAAGCCAAGAAGACGTTAAAAAAGTAACTAAAATAAATACCATAAAAAAAAATAAAAATAAATATATAATCATAATTATATATATAAATTTTAACCATCTACCTTAAACTATTTTAATAATAATTATAGATTATATTGTATTTATTATATTCATATATTATATATATAAGATATTATATATATAATAATTCAAAATTCACTTTATTTTATATATATATATATATATTGTTATATTTATATATATACTATATATATATATATTAATTATAATTTTAGTATTATTTATTATATATATATATAATACTTATATTATGTGTTTTCTGTAATATATATATACAATATATTATTATTACTACGTGCAAATACTCAGTTTAAAACCACATATTATCTTACTAATCTATTCTCTCATACAAATATACATAACTACAGGATAGAAAAAGGATACATTGGTATGGATCCCTAGGTAGATTATATATTTATTAAATTTATATGCTGATAAACTGTGAAACAAAGAAGAAAAAGAATAAAAGAAAAAAAAAGAAAAAAAAAAAAAGAAAAGACAAAAACTGCAAAAGATACAATTAGTGATCAGCCTGATAAGCTGTGGGTGGTTACATTTTTGTAACTCTTACTCCGTGTATAAAGATTTTAGTTAGGATATGTAATAATAAGAAGTAAATAGAATATGTAGCTATTTGTTTTTATAGTGTAAGCAGTGGACATAGTGTATAGTGAGTTAGTATTATGTATGGTGAAAGGTATTACATCGGCCAAGTTCTTAGGGGGCTCGAAGGCCGAGGATGCACTAGGGGAGAGACGTTTTCCGTAGCCGTAGGGAGGGCCGGAGGAATCTCCCGCGACACCCCAAATACCAAAAGGAGCGGGGGTTCCGGAGACCCTCGCCGGAGGGGGGGGGGAATTAGTCGTACCCCGTAGTTTCTCTGGTAATAAGCCGAGAGACTGCAGCTCCTGCCCGATCCGGTGGCGGTATATCTTTGTGGGTTATTCAAGCTTTAAAAATATAATAGCAAAAGTTAATAGAAAGTCGTATTTATGGTATCAGTAACTCATATAAAAGGTCTCAAATGGCTCTTCTAGGTATATTTTACTATTAATTATTTAATCTATCATTTTTTTGTAGTTTGTATTTTTTTTACTTTTTCTTATCTTAATGAATTTTACCTATGGTATCATAAGAATGTAATTTCGCGTTTCTCGCTGTTATGCTATTGTATGTTTGGAGAGTAAATTATATATATATAGGTTATGTATATTTAGTATTAGAGTGTTTATTATATATTATATTTGAATAACTAATTTGAAATATATAATAGTATTATATTATAATTTATAATAATGTATATGTTAGTATATATTTTTTACATTTTCCGCACTAAAATTGGACCAGCCTTCCAGCAATGTATTCCTTTATCCCAGGTTAGGGTCTGTTGTAGGTTTTGAGATATTGGATTGTGATTAATTTTGTGGTTTTTAGAACTCGAACTTTCATCATATAATATTATATATATTAGGGATGCTAAGCAGTCATTCCTGGAGCTCCGGCTTCGGGCTTGGCCGGAGTTCCGGCCATATTTCAGGTCTCCTGCTCCGAGGGCCAGAGACACTAGTCTCCGGGCTTTCCTCCTGGCACGAGAGACCTATATTATTTTTAAGGTAGTTTTATTAGAAAATAATATAATTCATTGAAAGTAAAAATGAGACATTTAAGGCAATAATTTATTTAGAGTGAACTCGATTTAATACAATTAAAGCTGTCTAATAAAAATTTTATTGTTGTTTTTATAATTGTACTCTCTAGTGTTATGATAAATATATCATTACATACAAATATCAGAATAATGACTAGCATAAAGAACTAAACCTAACTATTACTTTTCTCTAATATAATGTAAGTAACTAGCCTTAGGCCCTAATTCAGCAACCATTTACTACACACCTTGGCCTAAATTATTTTGCAATAACAAACTGCCTTTAAAGGGTTTGTTATTCACAAAATGGATATGTACCTCTAACAAAAATACTTTGATAAGATCTTAGTTTTAAAAATGCAATACAGAGAATTAGGTAAATGAATATTTGGTAAAAAAACTTTAAATATACATGCCATATTTTGTGACCAAAAGACTTTTAAAAAAATTATGATTATACGAGTATATCCTTTATTTCTATTAATATTTTTTAAGAGCTTTTAAATTTGACATCTTCTAGAATATATTTATTTTATCATCTTAAGGCAATATATTTATAATATAATATAATCATATATATATATTTATATTATCTATATATATATATATATATATATTATATATATATTATATATAAAGTTTAATATTATATATTATATAGTATATTACTATATATTTTATATATACCTAGTTATATTTATATATATATTAATATATATTTATATATATATATTTATATATATATTATTATATTATATATATATATATTATTTATGTATTTATACTATACAACTATATATATTTATATACTATATTATAGTTATATATATTATATATATATATAATAGTATATACTTATATATATATATATATATATATTGTATTATATATATATATTATATATTTATATATTTATATTATATATATATAATTAATTTTTTATATATAATATATATATATTATATATTTATTTAAAGTTGCATGATACCATCTGCTTTTGATACTGTTTATAGAGTAATACAAAAGATTTTTTTGAAGTAATTTAAATTATATTGTTCAAGCACAAAGTCTGTGAAAGGAAAGTTATAATATGCTTATGCATTGCATAATTTCGAAGACTGATATTAATATTTTAAAATCAAATGCGCTATTGAATTCAATGAGACATATACAGGAGCTTGATCAGCTTAGTTGAGAGAAAGGACGATTTCCTTTTACTTGTTATAAAATTTCTGCCTTGGTGCATAATACATTCTTCTCGCTTTTAAATACACTTGAAGTGGAGCAGAGAGATAATTTTCCTTAGCGAATTCTAGGTAGATGCATCTATGAGAAAAGGAGCTTTTTCTTTTTTTTCCACACATTTAACATTGGTTATATCAAGCTCATCCGATTTTAGTTCATAAGTGGTTTGCTTAAAATATTTAATCCAACTCCAGTAGTTGAATAGTATTTTCTAATTCATGTTGTTTTCTCTCACTGCTGCTTCTATGTATTGCATTTTAACTTTTTTCTCCTGTGATCAGTCCACTTGTGTTTGATTTGTATTTCTGAAAATATTCTTCTTTTTTCTGACGATTTTTTCGATGTTGAATATCAATCAATCACTCCAGAAAATTGATATTTTGTTGTTTCCTTCTCAATATCTGCCGTTTCATTTTTAGATTCTTGATGTGAATCTGTATGAGACTGTCCCTTATGGATTTGCTGTTTGTTTCATCTGAATCTGAAATTAAATGTAATATTTCTGTGACTAAACCTTAATTTACTTCTTCTTGTGCATTAAATTTATATATTTTATTCTGATCAATAATATCAAAGGGAGCTAATGGTGTTATTGTGGATTTAGAACTGTTTGCAAGTACATAAGTTTCTTTCTCTTTAATATAACATAACACTAAACGTTCAGTAACAGAATTTAAAAGTTCATCTTTCATTGTTTTTACCGCTATCCTTCCAAGTTTTGCTAAATAACATCACTCGCTCTTTAGTTATTCTGTCAAAGGCTTATGATAGCAATCTAATTATATTTCATTTGCTTCCAGTGATTTGCATTTAAGATTCTAGGTTGTTTTTCGAATTTGAAGAATTTATAGTAAAGTTGCCACTCTCTCTCTCTCTCGCTCTATGATCCTTGTGCAGGCACTATTAATCATGATGAATTCCATCGTTGTTCCACATCATGGATAAAGCTTTTGTTATTGGCAAATTTTGAAGATTTTGAATTTTAATTATTTAGTTTGGCCAATTGAACGTGATCGTAACTAAAAGATGAACACTAACAAATTTTCCTACATATAATAGTAATTTAAGAATCACTTTAATTGTATTTTTTCGGAAATATAAATAGCATCATGTTTTTACCAACTTAAGGGTTATGAATAAAAAGCGTGTCTCATTTATAAACATCCTAGCTCGCTCTTATACCCCTTTGTTTGTAATGTTTGTTTGGCCAATTATCATGTATAGTCGAACCAAACACATGAATTATTTCTCTTTTATAAATTCTCCAGCTCTTAGTATTCCCTCACTTTTCCCAAGACATAACTAATTTTATTTGCATGAATGAGAACACTTAAACATATGTCATTTGATATATGTTCCTACTCTTCTCTTTTGGAAATCTCTTTATCCATATCCAATGCACACACTGACTTACATATTAAAGCTTCTCCATTGTATATCTATCTGAGCAGCAGTCACAAAATATTTGATGGTCATGACATGCTTGGAATTTTTTTCTTTGCACCTGAAGTGAGTTATTTTGTTCTTTACCTCCTTTTATATATTGAGTGAATAATCTATTCTGATAAAGTACCTCCTTGATGGAAAATTATATTGTGACTTTGAAATATATTTGGTTTTCAAATATACGTTTAGGTTTTTATTAAATAACTCTTCGTACTATATCTATAGATCCAAGGTATTCTTTCTCTAATCCAAGTTAAATTTGACTTCAGTATCTTCGCCTCCAACCATATTTAATTCACTCTCAATTTTTTTTTGAAATGAATTTCTGCGTTTTCTATCATTAATGTCCCAAATCTTTGCTTTTCTCAGTTATTTCAAACAGTGTAGACTGAAAAAAATCTTTTTTTAATAGAGGAAGAAGTTGATGATATGGATGGACATGGATTAATCATTTGTTAGTTGATCTGTGATAATCATTGTTTTTCTTTTTTTCGGCCACTTTACACTACTTGAGATTTCAAGTATTCTTAATTTCTTTTTATCAATTGATATGGGTTTTTTGTTTCTTTTCTAGATGATCAGTATAAGGATTTGCTCATATAATTATTTGATCTTTCATACTTTGGTAAATATCCTCTTTCATAGATATAGTCATTCCCAGGTAGCGCACTAAACGAACACTCAGCTTTATAATTATCGCTACTTTAATACTTTAAACTGAATACTCAATAAAGCAAATGGAACTCATCAATGAATGCATTAATCCCAGCAGGACAGATTTTCTTAATTATTTTGATAAAATTATTTGATCGCAAACAAAGTGATATAATTATCTGAGCATGACTATACCACATTTTTAATGATAACTAATTATAAATTATATATTATAGTATATATATAATCACATATATATTATATATATATATATATATTATTATCACTTTATATATTAAGAAATTATATAGTATATAGGTATATATAAACATGTATACTTATAATGGAATTCTCATTATCCATCAGGCACGGAATGAATTAAAATCTTTCCAGTTCGTCGGCTCCGGCTTCATACGGCAAAATTTACTCTGCCGCGTGCATATCAACTAATATTATATACCATATGATATATATTATATAATATATAATAATATAAAATACGTATATAATATTACTATATTATATACTTATTTTAATTATTTAAATATATTATATATATAATATATTAATATAGCTAATATTTTAATAACTTGATATCTGCAGATGAATGGAAAGTTATAATGTATAATATAAATAATGAATGTATAACTATATATATATAATATACTTAAAATTATAATTATATATATCTCATAATATAATATAATTTAATATATATTTGATATATTTTATATATAAATATATATATTATATAAATTAATACTATTACCTAGTATATTGAACAGATATTATATTATAGTATATTATTTATATATATATATATCTAATTATATTATATTACATATATATATATTTATATATATATATATAATATTATATATATATTAATCTACAGAGTTCAACATTTGTCTGGAAAGTCAGGGACATCATGGGAAAAAAAAAATTGGTCATTGGGAAAGTCACGCGGAAAGCGTTAAAATATTGCTGAAAGTCAGGGAAATTCCCAAAAACATTTCATGATAAGTTCAGGGAAATTTTATAAAATTTCGCAAACAACGCATGAAGATGATCCATTGGACCTCCATGTTATCTAAATTATTTAATATTATTTGTTCCATTACTGCCTATAAATATAGTGGAATGAGAGACTGTATATTGATAGTGAAATTAACGAAATATTTATTAAGTGTATCTGCGACTTTCTTGGTCATTTGAGGCTTCATTATCTATTTTTAGTTCATTTATAGTATGAGTATTTTATTTTTTAGTATGTATTATTTTTTAAGTAGATAACGGTTAGTGGTAGTAGATTATTTCTTAAGTAGTTAACGGTTAGTGGTAGGTTATTTCTTAACTAGTTAACGGTTAGTGGTTGTAAATTATTTCTTAAGTAGTTAATGGTTAATGGTAGTACATTCTTTCTGAAGAAGTTAGCGGTTAGTGGTAGTAGATTATTTCTTAAGTAGTTAACGGTTATTGGTAATAGATTATTTCTTAGGTAGTTAGCGGTTAATGGTAGTAGATTCTTTCTTAAGTAGTTAACGGTTAGTGGTAGTAGATTATTTCTTAAATAGTTAACGGGTAGTGGTAGCAGATTCTTTCCTACGTAGTTAACGGTTAGTGGTAATAGATTATTTCTTAGGGAGTTAACGGTTAGTGGTGGTAGATTCTTTTAGAATCTTTTATTGGGTTAGATTGTTTATTAGGTTTTATGTTGCTTTTGAATTTTTATCTGTGCCACAAAATTTATCTTTGAAATAATCCCTTTCTGCCTTTTTCAATAATGCTTATAAATGGTTCTGATAATTTTGATATAGTTGGAAAGGGATAATTCCTCCTTTGTAGCTACGGTATAGTTTGTATTTTTGGTAAATCGAATTTAATAGACCCAATGTTAGCCATGGATTTTGAATTATTTTACAACCTATTTCTTATTTTAATTTGAAGGTTTCATGATAACATCTTTATATGTGATTTATAAAAATGCTAAATCTCGTGTCCATGTCTATTTGTTCATTAAATATAAAGGAGAAGTCAATTTCTTTTACTTTTCCTTTAAAGGACAAGGAAAAGATCGGTCTTGGTTATAAATAAATTAAGATCACAATCGAAATTCGACCAAAAATGGTCTAACAATGTTGAATTTCTACTTTCATTATTGCTTGATCTAGTAGGCTGAATTTTGTAATTTATAAAATAGTATGATGCCATTAGGTTCTTTAGAGATTTGGTTCTTAATGAATGATTCTTGTTTAGTAAATCGATATTAATATCGCCAGCAAGAATTACTTTTGAATTTTTTTCAATTGGGTTTGAATTAGAAAGTCTAGGAAGTTTATATATAAACTGTACTCTTGAGAAATTTGGAGGTCTGTTGATAGAAATTATGATTAGTTTTATTTTGTTTGGTGTTAACATAAATACTAATATATGGATTAACTGCAATGTCATAATAATTAATTAATTTTTTGTTAATCTTGTAATTTTGTAGTTGTAAAAAACACTTATTCCTATGAAATAAGTTGTGGTAAAATTGAATAACGGTTAAACCTTTTGAAAAAACTCACCTTCATGTAAATGAAAAGAGAGGAACAAGTGAAAAACGTAAAAATAAATGGAATAGAAACATTTGCATTAACTTTGGAATTAATCAAAGTTGAAAGAAATTAATATGGAATGTAATTGCGAAAGGGATAAATCAGTTAAGCCTGATAAAACGATTATTCATATTTTGGGAATAGGCAAAGAGTGTGATTTACTTTAGAGATAGGTAGTTAACGGCTAGTGGCAGTAGATTATTTCTTAAGTAGTTAACGGTTAGCGGTAGTAGATTATTTTTTAAGCAGTTAACGGTAGTATATTATTACTTAAGTAGATAATGGTTAGTGGTAGCATATTATTTCTTAAGTAGTTAACGGCTAGTGGTAGTAGATTATTTCTTGGGTAGTTAACGGTTAGTGATAGTGTATTATTTTTTAAGTAGATAACGGTTAGTGGTAGTGTATTATTTCTTAAGTAGTTAACAGTTAGTAGTAGTACATTATTTCTTAATTAGTTAACGGTTGGTGATAGTAGATTATTTCTTAAGTAGTTAACGGTTAGTATTAGTATATTCTTTCTTAAGTAGTTAACGGTTAGTGCTAGAAGATTATTTTTTAAGTAGTTAACGGTTAGTGGTAGTAGATTATTTCTTGAGTAGTTAAAGGTTGGTGGTATTAGATTAGTTCTTAAGTAGTTAAAGGTTAGTGGTAGTATATTAGTTCTTAAAAACAAATGAAGGCAAATATACTTGTTGAGAAAAATGATGTTTAAAGACTAAGTAATGATGATTCAGTACAAATTGTAAGGGTTAAAGAGCAATTGGTAGAGCGACAAAGTCGCATGACACAGGGTTTGGGTTCGATCTCTCATCCGGATCCTAGGTAGAAATTACCTAGAGTATTTCCCTCCCCCTTGAATAAGGCACTGCCCGTGATGTGTGAACTTTATTGAAAAATAAATAAAATTAAAAAGTAAACGGTAAACGAAGATTAAAAATTGGAGACAGAAATACAAGTTTCAAAGACAAATTTTGTATTTACATATGCAATCGTTAGAGCCAAGGCTTCGGAACCAGTAATTTTTTTCCCAGTTCAGACTCCGGGTCTACCTAAAAAAAAAATTGACTCCAGCTTCAAGCGATTTCATTTTATAGTAAAACATTTTTGCTCCGACTCTGGCTCCAGCTCCAGCTCCAGCTCCAGCTCCGGCTCTGGTTCCAGCTCAGCAGTATTGGAACATAATAAGTTACATGATTAAAAAAGTTTAAAACATAATTTCCACCATGCTGTAAAAGTGATACAACTCATAAAACGTAATTTTCTAGTTATTATTAAGAATGAATTACATCAACACTACCCGCTCAATCACATTTATATTGATACTTAATTGGGTAGTAATTTTTAATAAGTAAAAGTAAAAATTTTAGTTTGGTTTTATTAATAAAATAATTGTTGACATTTTTTTAAATGTTAATTTTTTGAATTGTGTCATTTTTGAAGAAATCGTAAGAATTTGAAGTATTTCAAGTAATTGTAACAAATTTACTGACAAATATTGCTTAATTGAATCTAAAATTGAATGTTACGGAACCACATATTTTAGAGCTTTAGACACTTCTAAGGGATATATAATCTTTCTTTCTGTTATGGTTTAAGGGATATGTAATCTTTCTTTCTGTTATGGTTTACGGATTAAGGAATAAACAGAGAACGGAAAATATAGCCACATAAGTTTAAAATGTTAAAGTCATTAAACTCATTTGTTAAACTCAAAATATTTTATTAAGAAGGGTGATAGTTTTGAATTTAATAGATATCAAAGTTGAAGTAGTAAGGAGGTGACAAAGATAAAAGTTTAAATCTAAAAGTAAAGAAAGATGTCGTCTAACTAGGTTGGCCAAGCACCGTAAAATTTTGAGCACCGCACCGCACCGCACCGCATCGCACTGCACCAAATGCCATTATTTTCCCACCGCATCCCTATGTTTCAATACGCGCCATGCTCCGCACCGCGCCTCTATATTTTTTAAAACCCTACCGAACCTGGACATTGGAATTGTGTGCCGCACCAAGCACCGCAACCGGTGCTTCGGCCAATCCTAAGTCTAGAAGGCACTCTCTGACTACAAATATCTGCTGTATTGTCGATGTTAGAAAAGTTGAAACGAAGTATTAGCCATTTTTGTAAATGTAAATACTATTTTGTATGAGAATGCAAAATTTGTGTTTAATTTCACAATTAAAGTTTGTATGATATAAAAAGAAAGATGCTGATAAAAAGTTAAAAAAAAACAAGAAAAGAGAATTTATGTCTCAGTAACTTGATGAGCTTTCAACGAATTGTGTCAGACAAACACATTTCAATTTTGCGGTTGAGTTCTGACACTCGAAGATGTTATGCTATGGCCATGTGATCTCACAGTAAATAGATACTTTATGTTGTTTTTACGAAAAGGGCCTTTCTTTTGTTTTTTGTTTTTGTTTTTTTTAAATCGCTTTGAAAGTTTACGGAAAATGACGATTTTTTATTAATCTTGTGTCTAATTTGTTCATCGGTACTAAATCATTTAATTATGAGGTTCAAAAAATGTGATCTGAAATATAGGTAAATTTTGTGGTGAAATTTTAGAATTTAATAAATGACGAAGCCATTATATTTAAGTATTTGTTATTAGTATTATTGTTTTTGTTTTTAGCAATTATTATTTATTATTATTATTATTATGTGATTATCTTATTATTATCTGCCTTATTCATTATCTATTATTACTTATGGTATGTGATTGGTTATTATTATGTAATTATTAGAGGATTCATTATTATAGTTTATTATTATTTTATTAATTATTATTTTTATTATTAATTATATATTATTATTTTAATCATAATTATGGCTGTACTTCTTCTGAATAATTATTTAATAGTGAATGATGTTTACTTATCATTATATAATAATTATTATACATTATCATTATCATTATATCAATATATCAATAATAATGAATAAATAAAAAAATATAATATATAATTTATAGGATTATGAATCTATAATTTATGATTAAGATCTCATAGAAAGAAACCCAGATAAATATAATTAATTTAATTATTTATAATTTATTATTATTTATATTAAATTATTAGTTTTATTATTATTAATATTTATATTATTATTTTATATATAATTATCATTATCATCTATCATTATCATTTCATTATTCAGATAATTATATGATCGTGTTTCTTGTTATTTTTTTATTATTAATATGCAAAGTATTAATATTAATCATTAGAGTGATGTTATTCAGATATTATTATTAGTATATTTATTATTATTATATTATTTTATTTATTTTATTTATTATTGTATTATTATTATTTATTTTATTTTATTATTTTTTATTATTATTATTATTTTATATTATTATTATTATTTTATTATTTATTTTATTGTAATTGTTATTGTTATTGTTATTGGTTGTTGTTGTTGTCTGTTGTTGTTTTTAATTTTAGGTAATAATTAAATGTTATTAGTGTTTAATTATTAATTAGTATTCATAGTTATTATTATTTTATTATTATTATTGATTATTATCATATTTGCTCCTATTAATTATTATTATTATTATTATTATTATTAATTATTTTACTTATATATTTTTTATCTTAACATTATTATTTCTTATTCATTATTATTATATTTATTTCTCTTATTATTATTATTATTCCTTTTATTATCTATTTATCTATTATCTATTATGTATTATCATTATTATTATTATATTCATCTATTATCTATTTATTATTATTATTATTATTATCTATCTCCATATTATTCATTATATATTTTATTTTTCATTATTATTTGTTTTTTCTATTATTAGTGTATTATTAGTATTATTTTTGATTATTTATTATTATTATTTAGTAGGAAGTTACAAGCATTTGACCATGGATAAAGATGAATTTCATGATATGGGGTTTTACTTTTAGTGTGTATTGATTTACGATGAGAATAAATGAATAGGATAAATAAATAGAATAAGTAAAAATAGGTAAATAAGTGGTTCGTTAATGATATTTCGATGCACCTCCTATATTGTTCCCTAGCACGGCCTTCAACTTGTTTCAGTGGTCGTTATTTAGCTAAGGTATCCGCAAGCGCGATTGAAACGAGGGTATGTGTATTCTTTGCTGCCCAGAGTAGATGTTGACATTGCTTCAAATCCGCATATATGACACTGCGCTGCTGTCATTATATCTGAAGGCTTTCTGTGTAAGATTATTCTTTATGTGTTATTATCTCGTTTGGCAGATTTTGTTGAGTGCCTATGGGAATGATGCGTAGCTATCATGCCAGTTGTGTCAGGTACAGAACGCGAGCTGGAAGCTTGTCGTTGGCAAGGCTATGCATTAAACAATCGCCAATTTCTGGTCCGGTATTTAGTTAACCATGTTGGAGTAGGAGTCCAGGGATGTTCTACAGTATACTAGGTCTTCTTCTTCAATGAAATATGGAAGCAGAGTAGCTGAAGCTGTCTTTGTCGAAAAGAAGTTATTTTCATTGGGGGCGTTGAGGACAGTTCTTTTCCTTAGGTGCGTATATGCTAAAGGCTCAGAATAATTGGCGTTGGAGAGACTTTACTCTCGTACTAAACTCTGTTGATCTCTCTATGAGCATAGAGGTGTAGGAAGTCTTTCTTTATGAATACACTAATCTGCACGTGTGACACCAAATCCTGGATATCTTCTGCATCAGACAATGCTAGGTTCTGGGAGTGTATATATATATTCATGATATAACTTAAGTGGTAGTAGGGGGGCGTATTGTGAGTGAGTGCGAGGTAGGTGGGTAGGGCCACCTTTATAGTAACATATATATAATAATAATAATATATTTTTTACTATTATATTATTATTATTATATGATATTATAATTATATTATTATATAATCCTTAAGCTTAACGTCATTATTATTATTGGATTTTTATTACGTTCATATTATTATTATTTTAATATATATAATAATATACTGTTATAACCTTTCTTCTCTATGACTCGCTCGTAAGGTAGACCGGCTGGTCAGCTGCTCTGGACGAAACCCCTCCGTCTCGTTCGGTACTCATAGATTCCATCAGTTCAAGGTCGCTCCATTCATCCAACGTCCTCTTCTCTCATGGCCGTCCTCACGTTATCACTCATCTGGTTTCTGGTGTGTCCCAGAACTGCGGTTTCCTTCCGAGCTCATCGCGCGCTGCGTAGTACTTCTGTCGGTGATCTATCCTCATTCATCTCTCACATGTCTGTAGAAGACAGATCTGAGCTGTCCTTTTTCGAATAAATTCGCGCAGGCTCTACCCTCTCAGTCTTTCTTTTGTTTCAGATTTCTATTTATTATTTATCTTCTTCGTAACGAATGTTTGGATGGATCTTCAACCCCTGATTTCACAGGTGCTTGGTTGTTATTTAGTTTTGTGTGGTATAGGAGACAGCACTGTGTTAGCGTGGTTTAGGAGGGTCGTAGTATAGGGACAGGTAAGTATGGTGATTGTTGTGCATCTTCGAGTAATTTGTGTCTCGTAATACGTGAGAGGCAATTTATGTGAATGTTTAAGCGCGATCTTTCCGATCCCTACTATTTCATTTCTGCTCCTCCATCAAATCTTACGCAAGCACTCCAAGTTATTTAAACTGATCAACCTGCTTAAATTCTCCCTCACTCTAATTTTCATTTCCTCCTCCTCTTTCTTATAGCATCCTCCGTTTCTGCACATTTACTCTTATCCCCATTCTCCCTCAAGTCTCATGACCTACAAGAAGACACTAATAGAATCTCTGCGTGCCTCTTGTTCTCCACAACCGGGATGATCATCTGCGATATGCTAAAGAAGTCTTCACTCGTCTGCCGGGGACATTGCTTCCATAGATCATGAACAGGATGAACGAAATCGAGCGAGAGCTACGTCTTTCACCGTGGTCAACGCCTCACGCGATATCACGTCGATCTGTGTTTTCGACTTTGCATAACTCATTCGTCATAAGTGCCCTTTATTGCTCTTCTTAGTTTTCCGGATGATACCTATACGTCTAACGTAGATCCTTCGGATGCGCCCTCGGTAAAGGCGTGAGGGGGGAGAAGCTTCTCCAGGTTTGACATGCAAATTCTCACCTTTATCACCACTCATTTTTTAAGGGAAAATCAGATAATATTTGATCTATTGCTCTAAAGAACTTGTTGTGTGAGAATGGCGGGTGGGTATGGGCTGTGAGTGCGTCGTGAGGCGCTGCCGCTCGAGATTGTTGTTGGGTGGTTGTTCGCTAGAAGTAGGTTCACGCTCCATATCAGCCTTTGGCGATACCATCGTCGGTGTCATACATTCATTCTCTAATTTTACACGCGTCCTCTTATCACATTTTTTGTTTAAATATGGGCATATTCTGATATGTCTTATTAATTTAAGTATTCATCGCATTATATTTATTATTTTTTATTCACTCTACTTTTATCTCACTTTCTTTATATTATCGCTATTTATATATAACGTTATACCCTCTATATATATTATTGTAGTATAGTGATAGTACTTCTATCTCGTATAGTGTAGTAGGTGGATTTGTTCTACTATAATATATTTCATATATAAAATATTCCACGTTATGTATATATATTATATACTATACTGATACTGTTAATTAAGTAGCTTAGTAGCCTCGTATACTGGTATATGGCTACTAAACTACTTAGGTATATGATGTACTACTACATCTAGGGTAGTAGTAGGTTTGTACTATATACCGTAGTAGTATTATATGATGGGTTATGTATATGTATTTTTGTTCAGGGCGTATAACTGAGAGGAGGCAGGGGGTAAGTACTCCTAGCTATTTTTGAGGTCTTTGTTAATAAAGGAGATGATTTTGATAAATGTTTAAGAAGTAGCATCTTACTTTTAGTATAAGATTATAATATTAAGTTCATTTGGGAAATTTTCCTCGCTACGTCTGTTTCTCTTAGAGTAAAATTCCAAGCTATGGGTTTACAGAAATATTCTTCATATTTCATTATATTATATACCAAATATTTCGCAATCACAGAACTTTGTGTAGAGAAAAGATGAACAGTGAGGATTCGCGGTACGAGAAAGGATTAGCAGTGCTGGTAACGGGAAAAATTATTGAGAAATTGTTGGAAATCCCAAATATGGCTGCTGCTCTCGGTATAATGAGTGTTTTTATTTTTATTTAATATATATATATATATATATATATACTATATAGTTATAATTATTAGTATATTATATATATGAGTGTATAGTAGTAAGGTATATACCTATAATAATATTCTATATAAGGAAGATAGTATAATAATAATAATAGATATAAGTATATAATACTCTATGCTACCATAAGCTCTCGTCTAAGCGTGTCAAAAGCATGGCAAAGTTTTTAGTATTGAATTTCCTTGCATTTTGTAATTTTGTTTGGTTTTTTATTAAAAATTGTCTTTATATAATTTATAAGCCCAGCTAATTCGGAATTTCCTTATCGATCACCGAACAGAACGCACAGTGTCTAAGCGAAGCAGTGTAGATGTTTATATTGAGAAATAGATTTACAAGCTTCTAGATAAAATACAACTTATTGTTAGAATCTGAAGGCTTACTTCTATTTCCACAGATAACATCAAAGGAATAATGTTCTGTGATATATATTATACGTATTATATATATATGGGATATATATATATTAATATAGTATATATATATATATATATATAGTGTATATATTATGTATATATATATATATTATTATTTTTATAATATATATTATATATATATATATTGTGTATTACGTACTATCAATATATCCTACTTACTCCTATATGAGTGATTGATGAGGTCATGAGGTGGCTTAGTAGTGTATTATTATATATTAATAATGATATATATATATAATATATATTAGATATTTATATAATAATATATATTACAAATATAATATTATACATATATATATATTTATAACTACAGTTGGTAGTAGTAGTATTGTATAATATATTATAATAGTATATATATATATATATATTTTATATATATATATAGATTTATATATCTATAATAATTATAATTATATATAAATAAATTATTATTATATTTTGTTATATTTTATGCGAATTTAGGTAGTAATATATAAATATATATATAATATATAGCGTAATAATACTATATATAATATAATAATTATATTTATATAATAAATATAATCTAATATTATTATAATAATATTTATTTTTATATTATATTATATAAATATATAGTATATTACTATATACTAATGCACCCTCTCTATAATCTATCAAGGTACGAGACAGTGATATTATAAATATAATTTATATATTAATTATTATTTATGGAATAGTATTATTTTTATTTTATATATAATATTGTATATAATTAATAAAATAAATAACGTTTTTAATTTCAAGATATATTAGGTATATTATGATATATTAATATTTTTACAGTTGTCCAGACCTGACGGGCAGGAGCGCTTATTGCATGGAGGGCGAGTGTTAATATATTATATTCTTATCTATATTACTGTATACTATAGTCTAATATAATGTGGAGGAAATAATATATATATTTATATATAATAAGTATTATTATATTTTCTTATATATATATATATATTGTATAGTTTATATATATATGTATAATAGTCAGTAGCGGTCGTGGTCAATTCATTCATGAATAAAATATCTTTTAGCTTTTATATTTAACTTATATTATATTTTATTTATAATTTCTATAATAGTTATTATATATATATATTATATATATTTATATTATTTTATTGTATATATAATATATAATATATTATGTTTGTTATATATATTAGTAGTATTAGTATATTATTAATAATATTATATATATATTATTTTATAATAATTATTTATATTATATATATTTACTCATTTATTTTATAAATGAAAGATCTTTTTTTTTCTTTCTTTTCTTGCAGCATATTTCTGTATTTATTTTTTTTTCATGCATATATTTATTTATTCTATAATCTATATTATAATAATCATAAAGCATAATTAAATTATTATATATACTAAATATAATATATTATATAATATATATTGTATTCATATAAATATTCGTCAATAATTAATAATAATAATGAATATAAATATATTTATATAATAGATTAAATAATAAGATAATAACTGATGATGGTGGTGTGTAATATATAATATAACATAAACATACGACAGAGGTGCTAAGAGAATGTTGTATTTTGATCTATTATTATTGTAATGCTATACATTTATTTATTTTTTTTGGGTCAATTTTTTTATATTTCATATTGAAAGCTTAATTATCTTTTAACATCGATAATAGTTAATTAGTAATTTTTAATGAATCTTTAAATCTGTATTACGTATTCTCTATATATTATTTCCAGTATCCTCTAAAAATCTTAACAGTCATTTTTTAATAAACACAAAATGTATAAAATAATATGGAAGAAGGCCGTATATTGACAAAATAGAAATACCACAATATGTTATTGTATTATAACATGAAATATAGCAAACTGATGTGGGCAGAGGACTATATCGTAGCCTGAGAAAGATTGAGTCAAACGGCGTTTCGGCGCCTCTCAGGTTGAGTCAATAATTATAATAATGGATTATGAATTAAAATTTAAATAGGTCGATGTGAAGAGGATGATAGTGGTAGTGACTATAAGATAATTATAATTAGTTCTTATATATATTATGTTATTCATAATATTAGTTTTTTATTTTTTCTAATGTCAATTTAAATGGAGATATTGAGACAGAGAGAGAATATGACTGATGCCGATTCGTCGGCATTTCCAATAAGTTGCGTAGAGATGAGGAACTAATTTTTTTGTATATCTTCGAGATTAACTAATTTGCACAGATCGGCTACATATTAAAAGAGGAATCGAGGTATGCAATTAGTTGCCGGCATTTAAAGCTAGACTTCGACGAAATCATTGATATAATATAATATAGTATTTAATATAGTATTATATAATATATTTTATAATAGTAGTTTATAATATATATATTATACTATTTCGCTCTATTATATATCTATTATATATATATTATTATATATTATCATTTTTTTATTAGTATATATATAATTTATTATCTATTATTAGATATATATATTATTATTATATTATATTATATTATATATATTAATGTATATGATTACTAATATTATTATTATATATTATATAATATATTAGTTATTTATTGTATATATATTTGATTTTATTTTTTATTAACCTAATATATGCTGATTTTTAATATTTATTGAGGCTGAATAAGGTCAGGTGGTGTAATTGTTGTAAGTTAGGCGTTTGCCTAATTCTCTACTCAAGAGGGCGCAGCTGAATATAGTGAGGATTTTATATTATATATATTTATTTATACTTATTTTATTTTTTTATTATTTTATTATTATATTTTATTATATATAATATCTAGGTGAGGGTGGGGGGGGTGTATAAGGGGGTAATATTACTATAATATAATATATATATAAATATATATAATAATATTATATAGTAATTAATATTATTATTATATATGTTTATATGTATGTTTTTTTAATATAGTTTCTATTATTTGTATATATATAATATTATATTTTTATATATTAATAGTATATTATAATATTATATATTATATATATCCTATTTAATATTATATATTATTATAATTATGATTATATTATATATCTATTATATTATATAGTAATTAGTATATATATATATATATTATATATTATAATGTATTATTTATATATATATAAATATATATATATATATATATATATATATATATATATATATATTGTAGGAAAGCGTAAATATCTTTTTTAGAAAATGTTTAAGAAAAACCTTTAAAATTTGGAGTATCTGTGAAACAGGTGAGAAATTAATTTATGTGATATTGATTTGAGAAAAGTTCATGAAAAGAGTAATTCAGATAGTTACATCAAATTATTAATCCAAAGTGATTTATGAGTGTTTAACATGAGTAATTTGTGTTTGAATTTTGACTCCGCAGATCTTTTAAGAAACTTTGCGAACTGAAAGAAGTTTTATAATTCGCAACTTTGTCAAGATTTGCAACATAAAATTTTGCCAATGCAAGATTTGTCTAAAATTGTGTCATCTAAACTTGTGTTGTCTGAATTTGTCAATTTGAATGTTGTAAACTTAAATTTCGGCAACTTGAATTTTGCTAAATTTTTCCTACCGAGATAATGCCTATTGAAAATTTGTCTATCAAAATTTGCGCTACCGAATATTTAGGAAAATTTTGCTGGTGAATTTGAATTAATAAGACAGAACGCCAATTATATTTAAGTAATTGTTATATGAGTTTATTGTTTTGTTTTTGAAATATGTTTATTATATTATTATTATTATTATTATTATTATTATTATTATTATTATTATTATTATTATTATTATTATTATTATTATTATTATTATTATTATTATTATTATTATTATTATTATTATTATTATTATTATTATTATTATTATTATTATTATTATCATTATCATTATTATTATTCTATTATAATTATTATTATAATTTATAATTATAATTATAATTATAATTATATTATTATTATTATTATATATTATTATATTGATAGATTATTATTATTATTATATTATTATTATTATATTATTATTATTATTATTATTATTATGATTATCATTATCATATCATTATCATTATCATTATCATTATCATTATTCTTATTATATATATATATTATCATTATTATTATATAAT
>JABUQX010074215.1:0-2500 GCA_015478945.1 Trachelipus rathkii | reverse complement strand
AGTCTGTCGTGAGTGAAAGATTTTTTTCCTCTATATAATTGCAAATTTGTTGCAAAAAAAGCATCTTGTGCGCATTGTCGGCGTTCCTTGACTTTGCCGTTGCTCCTGTAACCTAGATCCACCCCAGAAAATGCCGATGTAGCTCAGCAGAGATTCCAATCACCCTTCTGTGAATTTAAGTAAGTGTCGAGTTTCAAAGCAGTGATATTGAAGCAGGAGATTTGAAAACTTCCGAGATGCGTTCTTTTTCTAGGAAGGCGGATCGGACTAGTGGTAGAGCTTATTGTATATTGTCTACGCTGACGCTGTTGCGATAGTTCGAGTCCTGGTGCGAGGCGGAATTTTTTCTTCGTCTTTTGCAATTGTTGTAAGAAGCATGTTATGCGCTTGTGCGTTCCTTGACTTGGTCGCGTTAGTCCTGTTAAACATGAGCACCCCTGAAGATGCCGTGAGCCCAGAAGCGTTCCAACCCATCGCTCTGTGGATTTTAAATAATAAGTATCGAGTTCAAAGCATTGAAATCACAAGCAGAAACTAAAAAAACTGTAACGAAATACATTTTTTTCTGTATAGTCCGATCGGGGACTAGTGGTTTGTAACCTCTGTGTTAACATTGTCTAACAACAACCTGATTGTTCGATGGTTCGAGTCCTGGCGCGTGATTGAAATTTTTTTCTCTTAGTTAATGCAAATTGTCGCAACAAGATGATTGTTGCCATATCGCGTTGGCCTGATTTGGTTGCGTTGCGTCCTGTGAACACGGAGCAAACTAGCGAGAAATGCGGTTTAAGCCCCAGCAGGGGTTCAACCCACCCTTTCTATGGATTTGATAAATATCGAGTTTCAAAAGCAGTGATATCGAAGCAAAAATTTGAAAACTTCGAGATGCTTCTTTTTTTGGAAGACGGATCCATAGTTTTAGAGTCTCCTGTACATTGTCTAACGGCGACGCTGTGTCGATGATCGAGTGTCCTGCGCGCAATTGACAATTTGTTCTTCGTGCTTATTTATTGCAAATTTGTGCTCAACAAGCATGTTGTGCGCATGTCGCGTTCCCGACTTTGTCGGTTCTCCTGTGTAACCCAGGACACCCCAGAAGACAGAAGAATGACCGTGTAGCCCCCAGCAGAGTTCAACCACCCTTCTATGGATTTAAATAATATCGAGCTTTCAAACAGTATATTTGAGGCAGGAAACTTGAAAACTTAAAGAGAACCTTATTTTTTTGGTGTACGGATCGACTAGTGGTGAACTTCCTGACATGTTCTAACGGTGACGCTTTGTGACGGTTCGAGTCCGGCCGGGTCGGTGAAATTTTTTCGTTTATTATGTGCAATTATGCGCAACAAAGAATGATTTTCCCATGTCGGTGCCTGACCTTGGTTGGTTGCTCCTGTAACACGGGAGCAAACTAGCAGAATGCTGGTAGCCCCAGTAGGGGGTTAAAAGCACTCTTCTATGGATTTAAATAAGTACCGTTTCAAAGCAGTGATCGGCAGAGAGATTGAACTGTTCGAGATACTTCTTTTTCTGGAGTGGCAGATCGGACTAGTGGTAAAGCTTCCTGTACATTGTCTAACAGCGACGCTTGTCGATGTTCGAGTCCTGGACGATGAAATTTTCATCGTCTATTATTGCAAATTTAATCGCACAAGATCTTGTGCCATGTCGGGCTGCTTGACTTTGGTTGGGCTCCTCGAACCCAGGACAAAACATCACAATGCCGTGTAGTTCAGTAGAGAATTCTTATCCTTATACTTGTATATCTGTACTCTTATTCCAGATCATAGTCTCACTTACTATACATTTAGCACAGTAATAGCAACGTCATGTAAGACTTAAGCACAACTCAGACTTATTCCCTTTGCATCACTAAGGATTAATTGCACTACCATCTTCTTCCATTCACAACTTTATACTACATTCTGCATCATCCTTTCCCTTTTCATCCAATATATTCCTTAATATTGAACTCAGACATTTTTCCAGCTGCTCACATTCTAACATAACTTCACACCGAGAATATCCTCACTCAAGAAATCATAACCTTACTCTATTCTACGTAATTACTTTCAAACCCCTCCTTTTACACACCTGCCAAATCTCTATCTTACTAATCCACTCAAAGGTATTTCAGATTCGCCACACTAAACTAAATCATCCGCATATATAATAGGTAGGCACCCTCCACCTCTTTCATTCTCCATTACTCTAACACCATCCCTTGCTACCTCACCCTACCTCTGGATTCTTTCATACATCAATCCACGAGCATTATATTATATATATATATATATATATATATATATATATATTATATATATATATATATATAATATATATATATATATATATATATATATATATATAGTATATATATATATATATATATATATTATATATATATATTATATATATAGTATTCTTTTTCAATTGAATCAATTCAGCCTTTTATATATTGTCTTTTACAACCCAAAGAAGATAAAATTATTTAATCCTC
>JABUQX010074214.1:0-15000 GCA_015478945.1 Trachelipus rathkii | reverse complement strand
TTATTATTATATTAATATTATATTATTAATATAATATATTTTTATTACCTCGTAGATAACAGGGACATTCTTGTTCTTTATATACAATATAATCATAAAATTGTTTTAGAAATCTCATATCATAACAGGCTTGATGGGACGCCTCTACGAAGCTAGAGTTTTTGCTCTTTATCCCTTAATCAATTTTTCAGTTTTCCTGCTTTCTCCAATCTATATAAGTCTTATCCGCCGTTTGAATTGAAGTACTTTTCCACATTTGGACTACTTCCGGTTTCATCCTTTCTTTTTTTTTTGTTAGATAAGGAAGTTGAGTCTGATGTTTAAAAAGTTATAAACTCTCCCCCTTCTTTTGAGTTGCTTCAACCTCTTCAACGTGACGTTTTGGCGAACACTTTCTTTCTCTACAATTACTACTATCGCAGTTGCTCGAGCAGAGTTGAATTCTCGCCCGATTACCACTGGCGTGCCCTAGTGAGCATAATGCTGCCCTATCTCAAAAGAAAAACATTGTGTGGAATTTTCCCAACACCAGACTTGTCGTTTATGGTGTCTTCTTCCGACCATCTCTGCTTTGTAGAACATACTTTCAACCACCATTGCTTTTTCTGCTGTATTTAATCTTCCTCTCTTTAGAGCTCGTGTTTACACTCACCTGAAAAATTTGCGTTGGTCTTGTGTTTGAATGAATCATCTATCTTATAAAATGTATTCAACCTCCTCCCTGTGAAGGGCTCTTGCCGAGGATGAGTAGTGTTTAACTTCGAAGAGAAAATAATTATGGATAACAAAAAATATTCCCCAAACACAAAAAATTAGGTGTTCTTTCAATCTCAATTTCTCCGTCTTTGTATATGCTCTCCCCCTCTTCTAGCACAAGAAACTAAATACATCCACAATACTTTCAAATCACTTTACTATCCTGAGTTTTTTCATCACAAAAGCATTTAACAAAGCAAAAAAGAGTTACTATAGCACCTTTCCCCCGAAAAATTGCAACACCTCCTTTTTACCAATTCCTCCAAAACATTACCATTATATTCTGGTAAGAACAATAATTACCAAAAAATATTACCCTCATTCCATCAATAACATCACCTTAAAAAAACATTCTGCAAACCCCCAAAACGAAAAGAAGATCTCCCCCAAAGCTGTATATATATATCACAACCCTTGCAAACTTGCAATAAAACATATAAAGGTGAACCATAGAATTGCAAAGAAGAAAAAATCAACAACAAGATGACCTGCACAAGACAGCATCAATTACAGCTTTAACAAAGTCATAGCGTAAACACAGGCCACTCGTATCGAAATATCAAACATATAAAGATGTAATCAGAAATATCCAATCACACGAACCATCGCAAAATCAGGGAATCCTTTTGCTTTTATAATAGTAACAACTACAATAAGCATCCCGGTGGAAGTTAAGATAGATTATATACAAAAATGAAAATCTGAAAACATCAAAATATTTCAACAACACAATGAAGAAAAAATAGCAGACCAACTGAAACACACTTGAACTGATAAAGATCAAGAAAGAAATCCAGTCCCTTAGCCTCAAGCAGTCTCGCGTTCGGCGACAGAAACAAGCTTTCCTTTTTAAAATTGTATTTCATTAAAAAAAAATTCCTTGAACTAATGTTTTTAAATTGTGTACATTTAGTAATAAATGAAAGTGACAGTATAAAGACATAATACTAAACAAAGAATCAGGCTTCCTACTCAATTTAGTATAAGATAATATATTAGTATATATATATATATTATATATAAATATATATAATAATAATTATATATATATATATACTAGTTTATATATACTATATAATATATATATATAAACACCTATAATTTATATATAATCAATATTAATATATATATATATATATATATATATAAGTATATATAATAATTTATATATATATATATTAATATATTAGATATAATTATATAAAATTTTCAATATAAATTAAATAATTCAAAAGAGATTTAGGAAAATATTTGATTTTCTTGGAAAGATATTTACTTTAAATAAATTAAATACATTAAATTAAATTTCAAAATATAGTTATTTCCTTTTTCCGAATTCGTTTAGTGAGTATCAAAATTTCGAATATTTTATGTAAAAAGCTCGGAAAAAATTATATTTGGCCTCATTTAATTTTGAAAGCATAGTAAATACCAAAAAAAAAAAAGTTGTATTTTATATGTATGTTAATATTTTGCATCAATTTATAACAAAGAGTATGAATTTAAATATATTTTTTATTTTGTTATTTAACCCTTCATATTTATGTAAATTTACAGTTAACCCCAGTAGAAAACCCCGTTTTTTCCTGATTTTTTTGCCGGGGCCGGGGCCGGGCGCCAGCGGTTCGCTCAAAATATGGCCGGGTTGGCCGGGTTGCCTCGGGGACGGGCCGGCGCCGGCCGGGGCCGTGGCTGGATCCGACGGTGGCCGGCCGGCGGGCCGGGCCGGCCGGGCGGGCCCCGGATCGGTTACCTACCCTAGCTAGCACAATGGCTACCCGTACTCAAATCAAATATGTGAGAATATTCACAAACCCCAGGCTTGTTCTTTATTCGTCTTCTTTCCGACAATCTCTGCTCTGAAGAACCCTCTTCTGCCACCATTTGCTTTTTGCTTACTTGTTTATCCCCTCTCTATAAAGTTTGCAGCTCTGCGCTCACCTGGAATGCGTTGTGTCGCTATGGACATCTATCGTATATTATAATTTCTACTCCCTTCCTTGTAAAAGCTCTTGCAAGAGCTCTTATGTACCAACAAACGAAGGATCGGTGTATTGAACCCGAAAAAAAAAAATCATGGAACAAATCAATTTTTTATCCTGCGAGAAACTATTAATTTTTTATATATTTTAATAATTTTGAAAAAAAAAATACAAATAAAATAATATGGAAAATCATGCTTTTTAAAGATAGAAAAAAAAGTAAGGGAAAAGTCATCAAATGCGTGTGTGGCAAGAGAGAGAGAGAGCGAGATGGAGGAGAGGAGAGAGAGAAGGAGAGAAGAGAGGAGAGAGAGATGAGAGAGAGAGAGAGGAGAGAGAGAGAGAGATGACGAGAGAGAGAGAGACGAGAGCAGAGAAGAGAGAGACGAGAGAGCTTGCTCTTTTTTAATATGAATTTAAAATCAAGACTTAATTCCTTGTTCCGAACACGTTTGCCAAGTCAAATAAAATTATATTTCCTATTTCTGTTCTGTAAAGGGTATTGGATTTAATCAAAAAAGTTGCCAACATGATCAAAAGTTTAGAAAATTAGTCATTATATTAATGCGTCTTGAAGATTAAGGTTAAAAGAAAACTTTGAAGCATTTCATCAATAACTTTGAAATTACAACTATATCTATACGCCTAATATTATAATATATATATAAATAATAATAATATATATATATATATAATAAACATATACATATCAAATAATATATACTTAATACACGATAATAGATATATATAATATAATAAACTAACTGAAATTCCGTGTTCGTTCCTTTATATTATATAATGACTCGTTAGGAACACGAATGAGAAAGAATTATTATATATAACTACATATTATATATATATATATAAAATATATATACTATATATAATATGAATATATATATATATATAATAACTATATATATACATATAATACTCATAAAATATAAAATATAATATACTATAACTAACTATATATAACATACATATAATATATATATTACTAAAATATATACTTAACAAATGTAAGATCCTACATTTTAAAAACACATACTATATATAATATACTATATAGATATATATATATATAATATATATTATATATAATATATACTATATATATATATATATATATATATTTTTATATATATATATATATATATTATAGTGGAAATCATTAATTTACTATACTCACACCAGTGTTAACGTAGGTATAAAACTCTTAATTGTTAGTCAGACAGAACTTAAAAAAATAGGTTTTGCCGCTGTATCGGTGATACTCTTTTTCACATCAGTGGATTCTGATCTGCAGTTTATTTTAAAATATGTGATTATTTGAGTAAACTCTAATTTGCATATCACTATAATGAGAATTATATGAAATTCGAGGTGATATAAAATGGTTGTGAGTAAGAGAACAGTTTCACTCTTACAATCAATATTTAATAAAAAAATTTATTTAAAAACATTGTCTATGCATTTCAACGCAAAAAAGATAGACATACAAAGTGTATTATCATTGTAAACGCGATATTTTCTATGTTTTAATTGTGTGATTTTAGGAGTAGAATAATTTTGCAATATATCTTTAATAATTTTCACTTATAACTACTAGTACCAGTCCGATGACTAAATATCATAATCATAGGATGTTTCCATAGGGTACACAAATCGTTTATCTTATAAGAGAATCTCTTTCAGTTCTTAAAATTCAAGTAGCTTTTCAGTCCCGCATAAAACAATCACTATTATGAATTGCTGTTGATTTAAATTATTCCAAAACGAAGTTCAATAAAAAGATTTTTATGTTAATGATGCCTGAGAGTCTGTCGGTTACTATAATCATCTCCATTGAACATTTGGTTTACTAGTAATCTTTGCCATTCAATAAAAGTTTTGAACTTAGGATTTTGCACACTATTGAGGCTGGAATACCAAGATTAACGAGTGTTCAACGAGTGTTTAATAAATTTTTAAAAAATTAAGAGATTATTTTAAGATCAACGACTCCTTATTTTTGATTGAATCTATTTTTTGGAATCCTCCCTGGTACATCTTCCATGTAAAGGATTCTAAACCCCTCCTGGAAAACGGCGACATAATTTATTTAACCAATTTAAAATTTATATAATTTATAATTTATATAACTTATTCCACCACTATTAAAGTCATTAAATTTTAATTTCAATTCTAAGAAGAGTGTCGCGAACAATTCAATAAATTAAATAAGCATTACTAAGCTTTAAAAATATATTTTAAAATTAAAAAAATTGAACTACAATTATAATGTTAATTGCATTTTTATTTTATCATGGATCGAATTGAATTTATAATTACTTAAAACTCCATAAATACATTATGGAATATCTTAATATGTGGATAAAGACAGAAACTAAGAGAGAGTAAAAAAAATATATTTACATAATAATAATCGAGTAAAAAATAATTATTCTTATTCTTTTGTAAAATTTTTTTAAATCTATTTTCTCATAATAATTAATTACTAAACTTTGCTACACAATATCTATTATATTAAAAGATCAATGAACGCTATAAAGAGTAACAACCAAAATTTTTGATGGAATATTTTTCAATAATTCATCAACATGAACTGAATTATCCTCTGGTCACAATTATTTTTAAATTTTTATAAAGATTTATGGATGACCAAAATAAATAATAGATAAGTTACACAAATTTTAAAATTAAATAATAATTAACAAAAAAAAAAAACAAGTAGTATATATATATATATATATTACTATATATATATATATATATATAATAACTATATATATATATAACTATATATTATATCATATATATATTATAGTATAACTATTATATATATATTACTAATATATTATATATATATATATATATATTATATATAACTAATATATATATATTTGAAATATTATATATATACTATATATATACTATATACTATATATATATATATATCATATATATTTATCATATATTATAATAATAATATATAAAATATTTATACATATTTATATATAGAGTATATTTAAAGTAACTATAAATACTAATTGTTTAAACTAATATATATATATATATAATATATATCATAATATATAATATATATATATATTAATATAATATATATAAATCTATATATATATAATATATATATATCGTATATAATAAAAGCCTGGAATCCAATTCTCCATCCTCGAATTCGAACTGAAAAAACAATTTAACATGATACTTATAAATACTATATAAAGATATATAATATAATACTTATATATATATATATTATATATATATACTATATATATATATCACATACTATAATATATGTATATATACTATTAAGTAATCATATAATATATATAATATATATATATAATATTATACATAAGACTGGAGGAGGAGTTTCTTGCGCTTCAATTTGGAGATGACTACAAAATTCTAGAACAATAATTGTATATGAAAACTAAGTTTAAATAAAAGAAAAAGTGAATGTTTCGAAAAATTTGAAATTAAAATGACAAATTAAAATTTCCGCTTCGTTCAAATTGAGACAAACTACTTTGAGTTGTATTATCAAAATAAATGTGCTCAAGACGGACGGTTGGTGCCCGGATACGCCCTTCGGGCTTAGCTCAGGGATGCCATAGCTTCGAATCCTAATGCTCCAGCTGGCGCTCACGGATTCGCGCTTATCAATACGAGAGGCGTTTTTTTCTCCTCCGTTTCTACTGGATATCTTCCTTTTTTGATAGGCATGAACTGATTGAAAATTTGTAAGATGCTGAAACTTGATTTAGAAAAGTATCTTTTTTTTTATGAAACCAACTGTCAAGCAAATTAATTTAGCTAATACAAATCCTAAATGAAGAGGCGCATAAACTTATTCACGAATATAAGATTAAAAACTTTCAAATTACATGTTGATAAGTTTATAAGTTTTCAGATTATAAAACGGACTTTAAAAAAATTCAATTACATCTAAGACATGTCTGTTTCTTTGTATATAGTAGTAATAGATATAAAATAAATACCTATATATTTATTATAACTATATATATATATCATACTATAAAGTATACGTACTACGATAATATATATAACACTCAAATTAATAATTTCTTAACATAGCTAATTCAATTAACGGCTTAGCCGAGCGGACTTTCCGATTTAAAATCATATTAAATCACAACTTTCAAACCACGGAAGCCGTGAAAAAGTAAATTATATTTATCCGGTGTTTTAATTTTAAAATTATGCTTACCAATAATAAATAACTAGTTAACAATAATTTTCAGGTACTATTATTCTATCTGCAATAAGTATTTACTGTACAGAGTAACAGTTAAAAAAAAATTTATGAGAAAATAATTTTAATTTTGACAATCGAAGTGAATTATGCTTTGGTCATCTTAATTATTTTTTAAACTTATATAAAATTTAACTTTAACACTGACCAAAATAAATGAATAGATAGATATGTTAAACAAATTAAGAAAAACGAAACAAATAAATATATGAAGCCTGGAACCAATCTCTCATTATTCAATTCACACTGAAAAAAAATTTAACATTTATATTATAATACAATATATATATATATATATATATATCTTCTCTATATATATATATATATATATATATATATATATATATATATATATATATATATATATATGACCTGTTATGTTTTACGACTCCTTCAGTTTTGATATTTTTTTTGTTTTTTTTCATATATTTCGAGTATATGATCCTAACAATCAATTTAAGTGGTGTCGGACAGTGATTCAAAAATATATAGGACCTGTTAAGTTTTACGACTCCGTCAGTTACTTAATTTTTTTTTTTAACTAAAGGAATACCCAAGGGTAAACCGCTGCAAGTGGCAGGAGTCGGGGTCTCTCTCGGCCTTCGAGAACAACGGGGGGTAGGACTATTTCCCCCCCCCTCCGGGAAGGGTCTCAGAATCCCAACTCTTTGGTATTTAGATTGTCATGGGTGTTCCTCCACCCCACCACAGGGGTATGGAAAACGTCCCCCTCTGTCCCCCCTCTGTCCCCCGTCGGCTCAGGAGCCCCCTAATATTTTTTTATTTTAAATTTTTTGTTTAACATTTTTGTAATAAGATAAGCTTTATATGCTGAATCCAAATATGTAATTGTTTTTTCTGTAAATTTTATACTTTTCGAGATATTTTTTTTTTTACATTTATGTAATAGGCTTTATAATATGCTGATTCCAAATATGTAACTGGTTTTTCTGTAAGTACTTTTCGAGATATGTCATTTATGATTTTATATATATAAATGGGATTTTAAAAATATTTAAAATATTTCTAACTTTTGAATCATGTCCGTCACCACATAAAATCATTATTAGTGTCATATACTAGCAATATGTTAAAAATAAACACAAGTCGTAAAACATTACAGGGCCTATATATATATATATATATATATATATATATATATATATATATATATATATATATATATATATATATATATATATATATATATATATATATAAAAAATATATCCTTAAGGATTCCATTATGTTTCCTAGTGGATTTTCCGTTACCATTAGGAAAATTCCTGATGGAACAGCCAGGAATTTGAGGCCTTGAATACTGGTATTAAATTAAGATAGGAATTTTGAAATTCCCAAAGGAAATTTCCATTGGGATTCCATATGTCATACCTAAAGGATTATTATGGATCCCTTACGGATTTACAGGAATCCACACGAATTCCTGTAGGAAAAGTATGGCGGATTCAATCTAGAAACTTGCTGATTCCTGAAGGAATTGTCCGACAGATTTTCATGGGTAGCCCAAGTTCAACAAAATCATACCGGTAACTAAAATAATCGGATCAGGCTTTCCTCGGCGACGGATCAATCAATCTCGAAGAAAGAAAGAAGATTAAATACAATAGAGTGTTGCAGAGATTACAAAATAATATATTACATTGAAAAGTTCAACTTAATAATAATTAAAAATTTTATAAAAATAATAATTATAAAAAATAATAATGTAAAAATAATAAAAATAATATTCACAATAACAAAAACAAGATAGCTATAATTGTAGACAAATATACTAATAATAGTAATGGGAGCTTACGCAATAATAATAAAAAATCACAAAGTAGTTATAACCCTAGACTAATTTATATATATATATATATATATATATATATATATATATATATATATATATATATATATATATATATATATATATATATATATATATATATATATATATATATATATATATATATATAACCCAACTACCTCCTTTCCCCGGATTGGGGGGGTGAGGTGCGCAGCATACACCAGAAACAGAAAAGTAGTAGAGCATGACATAAATCGAAAAGAAAAGCCATCCCTCTTACCCTTAAGTGAGAACTCGTAGGAGTCAGAAAAAATTCAACCTAGGGCTTCACGAGACTGTGACGGACTCTCACTGTGGTATCTCGTCAATGTAAGGTTCTACCCTTGGACCAGGAGTTCCACAACCATACAACCTCACAAAACTCCACCATTCACTCCCATTATTCACTCTTCTTCTCGCCTCTGCCAAACTCACATTCTTTTACCGACTCGATCCACTTCCAGCAGGTCGATTTAAAGCACACACTCCACTATACATCCGCTTAAACAACCGACTATCATCTATCCTTTCCTTATGACCAAACCATCTTAATGTACTTTCGTTTATTCTTACATATGCCTTTTTTTACACCACATAACTACCTATTGCGTTCCCTCATTTTATCAATTCTTTTCACACCTAAACTCATTATACCTAAGATCTATATCTCTTGTTCTATACCATAGTTTCACTACTATACATTAACACAGGTAACAATATATACCCTCATGCAAAACCCTAGCGGATTCAAGACTTATCCTTTTACATCCAAGAATTTCATTGCACCAGTCACATTCCTACAACACACTCCATCATCTGTTCCCTTTTCATCCAACATATATCCTAAATATTTAAACTCGGATATTTTTTCCAATCACTCACCATCTAACATGACTTAACACCACGGACTTTCCTCACTCTTATCTACATTGAATTTTTCAAACCCATCTGCCGTCTATTAAACTCTCCTTCGGTTCGTCACGCAAAACTAAATCGTCCGCGTACAATAAACAGGGCACCTCCTCTCTTCCATTCTCCATCATTTCTTGCTTCCAATTGCCCCACCTCGAATTCTTTCATAACCCAATCAATATATAGAAATTAAATAATCAAGGAGACATAACACATCCCTACATCACTCCGCTATTAATAAATCAATCACTTTCAACTCTATTTATACTTACACACTCTTCCTATCGTCATACATGAATAATTTTGATTCCATTCCGAAGCCACCACCAACAAAATATCACTAACGCCTGCCACAGGAATTTCCTATTAAACCCTGTCATGCGCCTGTTGCAGTCCATAAAGCATTTTTATAGAAACTATTGTTCCGTCTGTTATCTCGAAGTAGCTTCTTTAAACATTAATTTGATCTACACACATCCTCTACCCCTTCTAAATGCAGCTTGTTCTATGTATATATATATATATATATATATATATATATATATATATATATATATATATATATATATATATATATATATATATATATATATATATATAACTATATATATATATATATCTGTCCATCCATTCCCCCTCCAAATCCATTCCTCTTTCCGTTATTTCCTCTATCTCCACCCCTCCACCATGTCCATGTCTTTCTCCATTCCATTGTCTTTATTCTTCCCCCCCTCATTCATGTCCACCCTGCTTCTTCTTTTATATTTCTTCATTCCACCAAGTCGATTCTCAATTCTATATATATATATATATATATATATATATACTCTATATATACTCTATATATATATATATATATATATATATATATATATATATATATATATATATATATATATATGCTAATATATATCTCTTTCCGAAGCCTACCACCAACAAAATATATCACTAACGCCTGCCACAGAATTTCCCTATTAAACCTGTCATACGCCTGTTGCAAGTCCATAAAGCTTAAATACAAATTATTCTTCTCTCTCATTTTCTCAGTCATTTATTTCAATGTAAAAATTTGATCTACACATCCTCTACCCCTTCTAAATGCAACTTGTTCTATATATATATATATATATATATATATATATATTTATATACTTTTCACATCTCTCTCTGTAGATATATATATATATATAATAATATGAGTACACTCTCTAACTAACTAACTATATATATCATATATATGTATATAAATAACTCCATATATATGTATATATATATCAGGAGTTGGGTTCAAATTTTTGTTTTTTCAAGTACAAATTACAAGTACAAGAATTACTCTTAAATTGTTCAGGCACAGGCTGAAATTACAAAATTGCTCCTAGAATTTTCTCAAAATACAAATTTTTATCATTATCAAATTACAAATTACAAATTACAAATTAACTTGAATTTGTTCAATTACAAGTACAAGTACAAATTACATCGTGTAAATTACAAGTACAAGTACAAATTACTTTATGAAAACTTTGCATATATATATTCTTCCCCATCTATATATAAAATTATATATATATATATATATATATATATATATATATATATATATATATATATATATATATATATATATATGTATATATCATCATCATCACCACCATCTTCTCTCCCCCAAGACTGGAGTGGGATTGCAGCATGCTGGAAACAGAGAAATTGTAGAAGATGCCGGTAAGTAGAAAGCCAGCCCTACCGCCAACTTTATACCAATTTAGTGAGAATTCGTCGCAGTCATAAAAAAAAATCCACCCTAGGCTTCACGGGACAGCAGTGGACCCTCACTATAACATCTCGTCAATGTGGGATTCAGAACTTTCTTGGCCTAGGTGGAGTTACAACCATTACCTCCTCACAAAACCCGCCATTCCTCCTGTTATGCACCTTTCTTCTCGCCTCTGCCAATCTCATTTCTCCTCTAGGCATTCATTTTCTGACTCAATCCACTTTTCTTCGGTCTCCCATCCGGTCGATTGCCAACACACACCCACCACTATACATCCGTTTAACCGACCGACTATCATCCATCCTTTCCACATGACCAAACCATCTCAACATACTTTCATTTATTCTCCATTTACCCATTTCTCCACACTAACAACTCTCTAATACGTTCATTCCTCATTTTATCATTTCTTTACACCTAACACGCCACTAAGTTTGTTCATCTGAACACATTGTACTTTAGATATGTACCTCTTATTCAGACCATGGTCCCACTACTATACATTCTTCCATACCCTCAAGTCCCTTCCACATCCATTTGATTGCTGCTCCACACTGTGCCATTCTTTCCCTTCATCATCCACTCCCTTTTCATTCCAACACTATATCCTAATCTTTAATTCCAATTTACACTTTCCAGCTGTTCCACCATGCTAACTACAAATGACTGTCCACACCCACAACCATAACCTTACTCTTATCTGTTTACTTTCAAACCCCTCCTTTTACACACCTACCAATCTCTCTACCATTTCCTCTCAAACTATCTAAGATTCGCCACCAAAACAAATCATCCTCATATAATAGGTAAGGAACCTCCCCTCTCTTTCATTCTCCATCATTCCACAACATCCCACTTGTCACCTACCTCCTGAATTCTTTCATACCTCATCACTATACAGATTGGATCACCAGGACTTTCTGCTTTATCCCTGTCTCTCTCCGCTATTAATATTAAACCAATCACTTTCGACTCTATTTGTTCTTTACATGCTTCATATTGTCATACATACTTTGCCCAGTTCCATTCCAAACACACCAAACACCACTATCAATAACACCTGTTGCAAATGGCCAAATCTAGTACAATTTATTCTTCTCCTCCATCATTATCTCAATCATTTGTTTCAGTAACGATTTGATCCACACATCCTCTACCACTTCCAAACGCACCTTGTTCTTCACCCAAATCAAGTCTTTCAGTCATTCTAACATTCTTTTCGATAAAATACCATGTATATTTTCCTACAACACCCAATAAACCTAATTGCCTACTTGTACTTACAAATGCTTTGCCCTTACCCATATATGGGGGGTGCTAATGTGCTCTCCTCAATCCTCGGACTGCTGCCCATCCATAAGCGGCACGTTATACAGCTTCCAAATCCAATCATCTCATCATAATAATAATAATAATAATAATAATAATAATAATGGTTTTATTTCGTGCTTCCGAAGAATTTTGAGTGTTTTGGTAGTTAAATATGATAAAATGTAAAAGGAAGAGTTGAAAGTAAACAATGAATAGAATAAAAAGGTTATGGTTGCTGAAGTGAGGACAATCCTCAGTGTGGGGATTATGCTAGATGGTGAGCGGCTGGAACAAGTGACTGAGTTCAATATTTAAGATATTTATGTTGGACGAAAAGGGAACAGATGATGCCGAGTGTAGTATGAAAGTTGTGAATTGCAGGAAGGAGGCAGCTGAATTATACAAATCCTTGGTAGATGTAAAAGAGAGACTAGAAAGTATTGAGTGCGCTACAGGGTCTTACATTGAGGTATGTTGTTACTGTGTTAATGTATAGTAGTGAGACTATGGTCTGGAATAAGAGGTATGGATCGAAATTAGATGTGAGAAGCATTGATAAAATAAGAAATGAACGTATTACAGAGTTGGATGGTGAAATGAGAGAATAAATAAAGTACGTTGAGATGGTTTAATCGCGCTAATGAAAGATGGATGATCGGGCCCAGTTAAACGAAACAATATGGTGACATAGTGTGTTGAAATAAACAACTGGTTTGAAAAGAAAAGTGGATGAATCCTTCTTTGAGTGTGATATTAATTTTGCGGGCAGAAGAACGCCAGGTAATATTGTGGTGTATGGTTGTGGCCACGAACCGAAATGGGCGCTCCACGATGGCGGGTAATCATGAGGTTCATCGCAGTCCCCGTAATGAATTTCTGACGGCGAGTTACTATCGTTATAAAGGGGAGGTATAGCTGGAAGCTTTCTTCGACTTGTCGTACTATTTACCGCGTCTTTCTGGTTGCATCATTAATTTCTTACCCCAGTCTTAAGGAAAAAAAGTGTTGTGTGTGTCGTGGTATTGATGGTGGTGATGATAAATGGTGATGATGATGATGATATTGATGATATTGATGATATTGATGATATATGATGATATTGATGATATTGATGATGATATTGATGATGATATTATTGATGATGATATTGATGAATATTGATGATGATATGGATGATATTGATGATGATATGTTGTTATTGATATTGATATTGATATTGATATTGATATTGATGATGATATTATTGATATTGATGATGATGATGATGATGATGATGATGATGAATATTTATATATATATATATATATATATATATATATATATATATATATATATATATATATATATATATATATAGCAAGAGATACATATATGTCTCTCCAGTCTTTCTCATTGCTAAGTACTAATACTCACTCATATATATGTATATATATAAATGACATACTTCATAAATGGAAATTTATTTAGAATGCATATATAAGAAATAATAATATTTATGTAGGAAAATGATAAAAATAAAATAAAATATTAATAGGATTAAAATGCAGAAAGTACTTGCAAGTACAAGCATAAAATTACCAAATTACAAAGGCTCAGAATTACAAATTACAAAATTACAAATTCTGGTTTAAAACTAAAATTACAAATTACAATTTTTTGTTACACATCCTTTCATCTCCACCATTCTCTTTCAATATATATATATATATATATATATATATATATATATATATATATATATATATATATATATATATATATATATATATATATATATATACACTCCTCTATCCCAATCCCTCTGATAAACTTCTCAAAGTCCGTCAGGTGATGCCTCTACAGAATGCTCTCCAGATCCCTGTCTTCGTAAATTCTGCTCTCTTCCACATCTTTCATAGTTGTTCCTCTGTCTCTCACCGCTTCCTCCACCGTGTCCATCGATCTTTTTCTAGATTTTGCCGACGGTCTTCTGCCAACCAGCCTCCATTCCAGCATTCTTTTTGGTCCCGCTCTCTCCTCCATTCTTTGCACACACATGTCCATACCATCTTAGCTGCTTCTTTTGTATTTCTTCGTTCACCAAGTCGATTCTCAATTCTATATATATATAT
>JABUQX010074213.1:62500-75000 GCA_015478945.1 Trachelipus rathkii | reverse complement strand
ATCCAAAATTGTTTTGGGAGTCGAAAGGAGTCGGGTTTTTTTTTATCGTAACTCCGACTCCGAACTTCCCACTTTTGGAAAATCGGACTCCGACTCCGCTCCGGATACCTTACCCCTGAAAACGCTCGACTCCCGACTCCCGACTCCGACTCGGACTCCCATCCCTGATATGATTATATTAATTATATATTATATATATATATTTAACTATAATATATATATATATATATATATATACAATATATATAGTATATTTATATTTTATATTATATATTATTATTATAATTATATATATTATATTATATATATATATATATTCTATATATATACGGATATATATTTATTATATTATATATATATAATATATATATTTATTATATTATATTATAATTAAATATTATATATATATATTATATTATATATATATTATATATTTATATATAAGTAGCTGCTACATATATTTGAAGAAACATACGTTTCTTCTTTTATATGGACTTGTCTAAAACAATTTTACTTACAGAAAGGGTGGTGAAGGTATAGGTAGTTTTCATTATGAGGAAGGGGTTCTGGATGAGGGAATATCTGGGTATGGAAGAGATTGCATTCCTTTACCTTTTCAATATTTTGTAATATTCACCATGCAGAAGTGGCAGTCATTATAGTGATTCGCTGGCTCTCGCCAATATTATTCTGGGATAGCCAATGCATGTTTTCTGGTTCCTACTTAGCACCTACTCAGGTTGGCTATGAGTGGCCGACCGAAAAACCACTTGAAAAAAACCGTTATTTTGCCCACTTGGGTTTTAATCATTTGTTTGAAAGAAATATATATTATTTATATATAATAATATTATTATATATATATATATATATATAATTATATATACTTATATATATAATTATATATACATATTATATATATATTGATATATATAGTTATATATATATACCTATACATATAATATATATATAATATATATTTAATATATATATATATATATTATATATATATATTATATATATATTATATATATATTATATATATTTTAATAATTATATATATATATATATATAAATATATAAATATATTATATATATATATATATATATATTATATAATATATATAATTTTATATTATATATGAGCCGTGTCCAAAAGTGGACCTGCTAGATTTTTTTTCGAGATGATGAGGAGTAACCAGGTCTTAAGGTTGTTCATTTTTCACAGAAAAGTATCTTCAATTTCACTTCTAAAATGAGACGTTATGTTGCATAAAAACTGATATTTTTGGTCAAGATTTTTTTTGTGCAGTTGTCATTTTAATGGTATATTTAGACAATTTCTTTTGAGTTTTGATGTGTCAGATACAGATAACAATGTTTTCATTGTTGAATGTCTTGCAGCCACGAAAATTAGATGAAACCCTTTCTTCTACATCTGTTAGATCCATACTTTGAACAGTTGATTGCACTTGATTCACTAGATTTGCCAGAATGACAGCGCTTTCAAGATTTTTTCCGATGCACTTTTATTCTCTTTCAATTTTATTGCTAATTGTATCACTGTATTATTTACATTTTACTTTGCTTGCTGGTGCCTTAGACATTCAGAACTTCAGTCCATTCTTTCTAGTTTTCTTCCGGAATCCCAGAGTCTTTGGCATTACTATTATAATCAACTATAACTTAAGAAAATTGACAACAACATAAATAATATAAAATTGCCAGTTATGCTGAAAAGGGCAAGGAAAAATGAAAAAAACAATTTTATTTATATCGGTTTTTTTTCGGGTTTTAGATGAAAAAAAGAAAAAACACGCCCGGGCCACTGGGCTTTTAAAAAAAAAAGTGTATTTTTTTTTATTTGAAACTCTGCACCTTCCTAGGGTTGTTTTACAAATTCCACATATAATGAGGTGTCCAGTGCTTATCTTAATCACCAAATAGGCATACCAAAGTAGAGCCTGTCGGCTATTCAATATTTGTTCCCTTCACAATTTTGGTGGAAATGTGCCTTAGAAACTAGCTAATAGTTCCACACACACATAAACAACATAAGTACATATTCTTTAAGTGTTATAGTCCTATACTTTTAAATGTTTTATATTTATTACCACAAAATATTCTGAAAATTATAAGATATTTAAGTTTGGTACCTCACCTTCAATTATATCATTCACTAGAATGTTAGTTAAACAATGGTTATTATATATATTTTATATATATATGATATGTAATATACAAATATACGGTTTTAATTTTTATATATAAATATTATTATATATATATATATAATTATATATATATATTATATATATATATATATATTAATTCAGTTCTTAAGCATCAGCAATCCATAACCTTAATGGCAATTGATTTTACTCAGCGCAAGATGCAAGGTAACCGACCTACAAATGAGAAGATGCACAATAATTATTTAATGCCGTCGTACATTAAAACGGTCGATGATAGAGAAAAAACTGAAAACATATTTTGAATCTGCATAAAAACTGTATTAAAAAACAGAAGAAACAAAAAATATTTTTTTTGTTACATTGTGTAAAAAACTTAGTATTCGTATATAAAAGGTTCTAATAGGAATTCCTTAAGCTAGCTGAACCCACAGAAGGCATCTCCGAACGGTGTGAACCACTTTCTAGAATGCATTTTAAATGCATGGACCGAGGAGGATTGCTCGTGTGACAAAAAAAAAAGATTCACAGAGTGGAAGCCGCCTTATTCAGCAACCCCTGGCAACAGTCGATTGATAGTAATGTGGTAGGCTTTTTCTGCAAATAACCTACTGAAAGATGAAGAGGCGATTTGGATATGTTAGGCTTTGATAAGTTTATGGCCGAAATTGCATTGACTCCTTCACCCTCAAAGGAATTCACACCAAGGAATCATCGAAAGACTGAAGAAACACGCTCATCAAGGAAAGCAAAGATAATTTCAATTTGCAATCTGTGAAAGAGGAGATGAAGCTCTCGAAAACATGAAGATGTGACCTACAGAAGAGAATTCTTTTCATTGCTGTGGCATTGAAATTGGGCCAGGTTTCCATTTTACAGTGCTTTGCAAGCAAAGTATTTACAGTTTCCCTTCCTTCATCGTCAGAGAGCGAGCGTATTTTTAGTGTAGGGGGGAATGTAAACACCCCAAAAGGAACAGGCACTCGCAAATACTTAAATGAAAGTTATGTTTTTGCATCACAATTGAGAATTTTTGAATTTGTGTATTTGAATGATATCTATCTTTATCTTAAAGGGAACAATACGTCATTATTACTACTTGACTCATGTTCATTGGCCGCGAATACTGGCCTCGTTCTTTGCATATTATTGTCTTTATTCAGCTGATTAATTGAGGTCTCTTCTTTCATTATTTTTTTATTATTTTATATTGCTAGCTAGTGTAAAAATCTTTTTGTAAATTGTAATCATGTTTAAAACATAAAAGCCTAGGTTAGGATAAACCTGTTAATCACTTTATTGGAAAATGGAAAATTGGAATATTTTTTTTGAATAAACACTAACTAAAAAGGTTATTATATTATACATTTTATTTCTGTATAAGTTAAAACATCTTTAATTTACATAAAAATAATATATTTATTCAGACAAATATGAAATAAAAATGACTAAGTGTTGGTTGTACAAGGAATGCAATCCTGAGTTGCCTCGTAGTAGACAAATGTTCTTGTCTTTTACTGTGTATTTTATATATTTAAATTACAGTACTCGGATATCGGGATCGGCACCTAAAAAATGGAGTAAGTATCGGTATCGGTCTCTTTTTCTGGTATCGGCTAATTTATCTATTTATTTATTATATATATATATTATATATCATATATATATTATATTATATATATATTTATAATTAATATTATATATATTATATTTATATATATATATATATAATATATATATATATATATATTATATATATATAAGTAATATATTATATATATAATACTTATATTTATTATATATATAATATATATATATTATATATATTTAACTTACTATATTATATAATATTATTATATATTATATAATAATTATATATATAATAATATATATTTTATATATAATAATATATACTATATAGAGGGAGTACGGCACAATTACTCGAACGATTTGTAATTAGCTCCCATTTTTTTTTTTGGTGCGTCTTTCTCTTTTTGCGTTCAATATTCTTTACACAACTCATCAATCCAAGGAACATTACTAACACCATTTTCCACATATCATATCACATGATTTAAGTACACACCCACTATCTAGATAACACCTATACAGAATCCTACACTCATATCCCTGTGTTCGGGGGAGAAGAATTGCCCACACGTTGTTCCTGCGTGTTTCGTAGAAGTCAGAACTAAGGGGCAGTGGTAGTTTGGGTTGGCTGCCCACTCCACTATCTTTTTGGTAGGAATGGATGATGCATGCCTCTGGAGATGGGTTCGTGATCGCCGTAAACGACCTTCTAATTTTCGGCGAACTTGTATGAATCGTTGGGTACATGGAATAGTCGAGGAATTACAATGATTGAGGAGAATGGAGAGAAGGTTGATGGATGTATTTAGAAAGGGCAAATTTGATTTGCATGCTGTGACTGAAACAAAGAGATGAAAAGGAAAGGTGAAAATTTGAGTGGTGTGGTGTGAAATTGTGAAGTGTGGGAGAGAGAAAGAGTGAGAGAGGGAGAGAAGGGCAGTTGCAATTTTGATGAGTGACGTGGTACAAAGCTTATGATAGACTTATCTGTGTGGATCCAGAATTCTAAATTTGAGTTAAATTTAGTTTTGCAAAGGTCAAAGGTATGTGTAGGTTGTGACGCATATGGTCCATCTGAGGGAAACGTTGAAGAGAGTAGCGATTCTTTTTGAGATAAATCTGAATGATGTTCTGAGATGGAAGGTGAGTAGGAGCTTTTTACAATTGATTAGTAGTTGGAGGGACCTGAATGGTTGGATAGGTGATCAAAAAGGGATGGTATACAGGTGGTTTTGGGCTTGGCGTGGAAAAATGAGAATGGACAGGAAGGGTATTGATATTCGTTGAGAGAGGGTATGAGTGTAAGTTAATACTTTCCTTTTTAACACAAGGAGTAATCCATAAGTATACTAGGTATGGATGTAGGTAGAGAATGGTATCGAAGTTGAAAAGTATGATTGATTCTTGTGGTTGGTGAAAAAAGGAGATGTTGAAGTATCGTGTTGGGATGTTACATCATGTGAGAGGTAGGGGATTATCGGACATTGTTGTTCTATGTAAAATTAAATTAGTTGGGGTTTGCGATGAGGAGAGGAAGAGGATAGATACGAAAGAAGTAGGAAAATTAACGAAGTGAGAAGTTTAGGGAAGCAGGACAATAAGGATAAGTATGTAAGAGCGCTTCCGCTGAGTAATGGATTGATGTGAACAAGTTGATACTAAACAAATCTGGGGGCAAATGAAGGAAGCAATTAGTTAAGTAGTGCAAGACAGTGTGCTGGATGTGCTAAGTAGAAGCAAGTAAGAATCGTTAACAGCGAATGGGTGGGAATGAACGAGGTGATTGGAAAGCGCGTTAAAGTAAAAAAGACGCGTAGGATTGAATGTACTAAACAGCAAAATTTTTGATGAAGTTTTTCAAAAGAAGATTGCATTGGAATTATATAAGGAGGAAAAAGAAATACTAAAAGGTGCAATACCGTAGGAGAAAACAGAGGGAAATGAACCAGTGGAAGGGAGGATTGAATGAGATGAGGCCAATACAAGGAATACGGCGCTATCTTCTAGAAGGAAGGCGCGAAAAGTAAGGAATTGAGAATAAGGGGAATCTGCTTAGAATAATGAAATAGGGATGGTGCTATTTTAACTGATGAAATGATGTGAGGGGGTGTTGGAAAGACACTTCGGCAAATCTTGCACATATTAAACAGTAATGATGAGGGATTAGTGAATGTGTGTGGTTTGATGGTGTACAGAAGGAATAGGTATTTTGGTGATGGAGATTATTAGTAAGGAGGAGGTAATGGGTTAGGTGAGAAAGTTGAAGATGGTAAATCTAGCAGTGTGTATAGATGAATTTACTGGTGAAATGATCAAGGACGGAGGCGAAGGATGGTTGAATTATTGGATTTGGAAGGTTGATGTAATAAAGCGTTATGGAGGGATTAGTTCAAGGGATTGGAGGAGAGCGCTATAGTAAGTACCCTTGTATAAGGGTAGGGAGGAAAAGGCGGAAAACTGTTAAGAATTATTCAGAGGGAATAAGTATTATTGAAGTGTTATAGGGAAAGTTATATGCTTGGTATATTTGGTCGAAAAGAGTGCGTCAAGTGGACTGAAGGACTGATTTGAGTGAAGAACAAGGTGACGTTAGAGTGTAGGGATCGTGTGGAATCAAATCTTTACTATTAAAACAAATGATGAGAAAATGAGGGAGAAGAATAATTATATTTAGGTTTTATGGATTTGCAACAGGCGTAATATAGGATTAATAGGGGGAAGCTCTTTGGCAAGTATTAGTGATATATGGTGTTGGTGGTACCCTTCTTGAATGGAATCCAAAGTATGTATGACGATAGTGCAAGCGTGCTGTAGAATCAATGGTCGTCAATGGTCGGATTGGTTTAAGGACTTCATAGCGGCCAAGATTGAGCAAGGGCTCATGTGTCTATCGTCTTCCCTTGGTTTATTCCAACTCTTTGTCATCTCGGATGGGGTTATGCAAAGAATTCCGACAGGTGGCAACACAGCATTGGCAGCGAAATGGTGTTAGAATGATGGAGCATGGAGATGAAGTGGAGGGTGCCCTACCTTATTATATGCGGATGATTTTGGTTCTTGTGTGGCGAATCTGAGGAGAGTTTGAGAGGAATTGGTAGAGAGATTTTGGCAGGGTGGTGTGTAAAGGAGGGTTTGAAAGTAAACGTAGACTAAGAGTAAGGTATGGTTGTGAGTGAGGACAGTCCTCAGTGTGTTGAGTTATGTAGATGGTAGCAGCTGGAGCAAGTGATCTGAGTTTAAAATATTAGGAGTATGGTGTTCAGTGAGAAGGGGAACGGGATGATGAGGGAGTGTTAGTTAGGAAAGTTGTGAAATGGCAGGAAGGTTGCTGAGTGCAATTAAATCGTTGGGAATGTAAAGGGACTAAGTCTGAGTGCGCTAGGGTCTTACATGAGGGGGTGTTGTTTTGTTTACCTTTGTTTTTTTTTTGGTTTTTATTTGTATTGGTAGTGGGACTATGGTTGGATAAGAGTATAGATCTAGTTCAATTCGTGTTCAGATGGACAATCTTAGGGCATGCCTAGGTGTGAGAGCTTTAAATAAAATGAGGAATGAATTCATTAGAGAGTTGTGTGGTTGTGGAGAAGGGGTAAATGAGAGAATAATAGAAAGTATGTTGAAGATTGGTCTTTTGGTCATTGTGGAAAGGAATGAATTGATAGTCGAGTTGGTTTAAGCGGATGTATTAGTGGTGAGTGTGTTGGGAACGACCAGTGGAGACCGAAGAGAAAGTGGAATAGGAGTCGGTGAACGAATGTACTTGAAAGGAAGAGAAATGTGAGTCTTGGCAGAGGCGAGAATAAGGGTGCATGATGGAGAAAATGGCGGGGTTTTGTATGGGGGGGGGGAGCATGGTTGTGGCACTGGAGGGGAATGAACCCTTTACATTTGACGATTTAGAACAATGTGCAGGCCCGTTCGCCGGTCCCATGAGCTCTAGGGTGGATAATTTTCTGTCTGTGGACGAGTTCTTCACTAATAATGGTACAGCAGGGGGCGGGTAAGGTGGGACTTTTTTTTTGACATTATGTTACATATTCTCCTACTGCTTTCTTTTCCGATGCTTGCTACGCACCTTACTCCCAATCTTGGGAAAATAAGGTTAGGTAAAGAAAGAAAGAAGATATATATATATATATATATATATATTATTTATATTATATATATATTATATATTAGTTATTATACTATTATATTATTATTAGATACCATATATTTATGATATAAATATATTTATTTATATATATTATATTATTATACTATATTATATCATATATAATATTATATAATATACTATTATATATATATTATATACTTATAATAATATATATATATAATTATTGTATTTTTGCCTGCATTCACTCCTGGTAATAAGATACCAAAGAATCAATTTTTGCAACTGATCCATTTTAAATTTCAATAGAGTAGATAAATTGGAAAAAGTGCCTAAAAAGTTTTGTGGGTCGGATCAGTTGTATTGTTTATTTCTTTATATTATGCATGTGCCAACTTTGTCCCTTAACAAATTAATTACTTACTTCAGAACTTTTCCAGTACATTCCATTGATTAGGCATTTTTTCTTATCTTAAAAATATTTTTGTTGCTTATCCTTTTTGGCGTTATTTACAAGGGTCATATAGTAGTTTCGCGATTACGGGCATACCATACCACAAGTGGCATACTTTCAAAGGGTTTAAGATTACCTAACTTTCTTATAAAAGATATTAATTTTAATACTTATTAAGCACTGAGCATAATGTAAACCTTAATTATTAATGGCTTGACTTTAAAATGGGATTTATAAATTTTACACGTATTCTTTCAAAACATTTACAGTTTCATTCACCTCAATTATTCAACCAACAGCTGTTTCTCCGTCTTCGCCGAAACATTAACATAAACCCCTATCCTCGCAGGGGTAAGTAAATAAATGAAACGTTTGGTCTAAAAGAGAATTCGAAACCTTCAGTTTCAACCTTCAGTTCGAACTTCCGTTGCGAACTTCATTTCATTTTTGTTTTTGGGTTCAACTTTATAAACGTCAGTTCGGACTTCCGTCTCGAACTTCGTTTCATTTTGTTTTGGAATTCAAATTTTGGTTTGAGTTTGAATGCTTGCATCTTAAGCTTCGATATCAAACTTCAGCAGTTTTGTTTTTGTTTTTAGTTTCAACTTTATATCCTAATATAGCTGAGACTGAAAACTGCTCGCTATATTACCATTCATTCATTTATTAATTTATATTTCTCAAGTACGGAAACGAAACTTAGTTCCCTCATTTATGTAATACCATACTTTCATTGTCTTGAATATTGACATTATTTTCCATTCTCCGTTCGGGTTCAATTACAAAAGATTGACTCATCAGAATAAAAAGGGCTTGGTTCTCTTTTATAAAATTTTCTATACTAAATAAGTTAAAGGTCTACTCATTAACCTATTTATAAACTATTGGTTACCATCTCAATCCGATAAGCGCAACATTGGCAGCTTAAACAGCGTTCCAGAGACGTTTTCCTTGGGGGAGCTTGTTGAAGAAAAGCCTGTCGGAGCCGGTGAAACTACAGCTTGCCATCCGTATATCTCTTGGTTTAGTGCTGCACAGTCCACCAGGCTTCAACCCTTCTCAGGTAATCTGAAGGTGTTTTCAAACAATTATTAAACTATGGATGGATCACTTCCCTTAATTTTGATATCTAAAAAAGATTGATTTGAAATTCCCAAAAAGTACGGTTGTGTAAAATTACTTTTTTACCACTCCCGTTTACATACTATATTATATATTGATTATATATATAATCAGGGATTGGGGAGTCGAGAAAAAAAAAAATAAATCGACTCCCAGAGTCGATAACTAAAAACGACTCCCAACTTTCGACTCTAAGAGTCCGATATTTTTAAAACTGAAATTTCCGACTCCCGACTACCAATGGAAAATTCATACACACACATTTTGATGATTACTTAATAGCATCGCTCCTGTTAGATAATTCGTTAATGCACAATACGCAGTAACATTTATTTATCAAACAGTTTTTATTTGCTATTTTTTAAATATTTCCTGGCATTAATGGGAATTATAAATTCCCATCACTGAAAATTTGCCATGATGGTATAAAAAAAATAAAAAAAAGTAGCTCAACCACATAGATTAAAGACATTACTCCACCATGCCAACAACCTTCCGCCCAATATCGGTGATGCAACATGCTTTGTAATCATAAAAAAAAAAAAAATCGAACATAGACTGCAATCTATTTTGTTCGAAAAGAATGAACGTTGTTTCGACGAATTTTTTTTATCTTTCAGTTTTTAAATATTATTTACAACCCTTTTTATTTAGATTTTAACATAATATATAAAATACTTTGATAAGTAGTTAAATACTGTATTTAAATTCATTTTTAACAGAAATGTATTAACTAAAATACAATTTTAGGATAATTAAAGTAATTTAAATACTGCCCCAACTCTGATATATATATATTATATATTATTATATATGATATATAATATATATTAATATATATTATTATATAACTATTATTTATTACTATATATATATTTATATATATTTATAATATATACTTATATATATATATATATATATATATATATATATTATATATACGGTATAATATATTATATATAATAATATATATTAATTATTACTATTATATTATATATTATTTATATAATATATATATATATATATATATATATATATATATATATATATATATATATATATATATATATATATTTATATATATTATATATATTATATATATATATATATATAATATATTGAAAAGTTATATAGAATTATCTTTTTGCACATTTCTTTACAGTTAATGAAAGTTCATTAGAAATTCCGGTTCTGGCCAGAATTTTTTTTGGGATTCCGGCTAATTCCGGTTCCGACCGGAACCGAAAATTTCAGTTCCGGTACACCCTTAATATTAATTGACATTTGGCTCAAGGATCCACACGGCAGAAAATTAATCAATATTCTTATGACAGGATGGGTAAATTATAGCGTAGAAACATTAAAATTTCTCCTGTGTCAGCATCGAGTCTATTACGTCTAGTTGCAAAGATATTTCCCCACTGCTGAAAAGCCTCTCACTCTCTACAGACGAAGGTGGAAATGATAGATATTTCTGTGCAGCACATAAATATTTAAAATTTTTGCCTTTTTTGTCCACCATTCATTCCATAGGATCATCATTTTCTTTCAAAATAGGGTTACTAATGTATCCTTTTACTTCCTTCTTTAATTCATTATTTAACAAAACTTCTTTATTTTGTCACTAGGTTTATTTTTACCTTTAATGACGCTTTGAAAATGTATTAAAAAGTCGAGATCAGTGCTTCTTCTTCACCAGATGTTGAGCTGTCAGTATTTTCAATTTCCGGACTTCCAGTTTCATCCTTATCACCTTGTTAATCTTCTATGTCCTTTGTCAACCATATTCTTTGCTTGTTTTTTCTCCTGAATGTGTCCTCTTCGTTGTGAATATCTCACCCTAAAAATTTCATCTTATTAAAAACGTGGGTCCAAAAAGATAGCAGTAATTTAGATTTTATTTCCTAAATATGGCTGAATTTCTGTCAAGGATCTTGCATATTCACTCTACAAGTTTCCCAGACCTTAAACTAAATTCTCGTTCATCTTCTGCCTTTCTGTAAATAATAATTTTAAAAACTTTTTCATCAATTGCATACCTGTCTGTCAATTTCCGAGTTGACTGCTAAGTTTTTTGTCACCTCTTCAAAAAGAACTTTATTCAAAGTTAACCACTGTCTAGAATTGAGATGCGACATTTTATTACCAATATCATCATGAGAACTGTAAGCCATTATTGCTACCTTTTGTTCGTTTATTCTTTGTAGCATGTAATATTGACTGCTCCAGCGCGTGTCAGCACTCTACATCCTGTATGAGCTTATGTTCTGGAACATTAAATTGCTTTTGAATTTTATGTAATTGGTTTGCAGCTGGGGAAGATCTACTAAAATATCCAGCGACACTTCTGCATATTCCTATTATATTGTTCACATATTTCTGATCAAATATTGCATCCCTTACAACGAACTGTAATATATGTAAAAAGCACGGTAAAGAATTTAAGTCAGCTAGTCTAATAGCATTTGCCATGTTAGGAGCATTGTCACAAACTAGTTAAATTTTTATTAAAGTATTTCAAATACAATATGAGCAACAGAGGAAAGTCTGGATACTATGAGGTGCTGCAATCCTCTGTTAAAACAAAAAAATTGTGACAAAGTCTTTGAGACCCATAAAACAATGGATATTAACCATGATGCCTCAGCTGGACTTAGAAATGTCAGACCATATCTTAATCAACTGTGAGCACGAATTGCGACTATTAAAAATAATACTGAAGTTACTATTGGTGAATAAGACATATCAAGTTCATCAAGTAGTGAAAGTGTAAATAAACCAGATAACACAAGTATGCAGACAGCAGATAAGAAACAACCGGAAGTAAGTTGAGCTTCCCTAAATGCAAACCTACAGGAACTGAGAGTTTCTCCTATAAAATTTTGTAAGTAAAGCAGTTTTAGACTATTTACAATTTATTGCTTAAAGGAATATTGAACAATTTCATCAAGTGATATTCTTTTTCTCTATATAAGAGAATTTATCTTTTGTACTAGTTTTTCAAAATTTATCATTCCTATCAAAGCGA
>JABUQX010074213.1:37500-57500 GCA_015478945.1 Trachelipus rathkii | reverse complement strand
GTGTGTTAGTGGAATGTGTGTGGTTTTGGATGATGCAAGAAGGAATAGGGTTATTTTGGGGATGGAGGTTATTAGTAAGAGGAGTAATGGGTAGGAGTGAGAAAGTGAAGAAATGGTAAATCTGCAGGTATATATGAAATTACTAGTGAAATTATCAAGACGGAGGCGGAGATGGTTGATTGATTGGATTTGGAAGTTGTGTAATAAAAGCGTTTATGGAGGGGTATAGTTCAAGGGATTGGAGGAGGCGGTAATAGTACCCTTGTATAAGGTTTAAGGGAGAAAAGGGGAACTGTAGAAATTATAGGGAATAAGTTTATTGAATAAGTTTGTAGGGAAGGTATATGCCTTGTATTTGTCGAAAGAGTGCGTCGAGTGACTGCGGGACTGATTGGTGAAGAACAAGGTGCGTTAGGCAAGTGGTAGAGGCGAGTGTGTGTATCAAATCTTTAACATTGAACAAATATTTTGAGAAAATGAGGGAGAAAGAAGAGAAAAAATTATTATTAGGTTTTATGGATTTACAACAGGCGTAGATAGAGTTATAGGGAAGCTTTATGGCAGGTATTAGTGATATATGGTGTGGTGTAGGCTTCTGATGGAATCAAAAAAAGTATGTATGACGAAGTGTGAAGCGTGTGTAAGAAATAAATTGGTGTCAATGGTGATTGGTTTAGGATTATAGGGGGAGTGAGACAGGGTTGTGTTAATGTCTCCTTGGGTTATTCAATTTGTATATGGATGGGGTTATGAAAGAATTAGAGGTGGGGATGGCAGGAAATGGTGTTAGAATGATGGAGAATGGAGATGAGTGGAGGGTGCCCTACCTATTATATGTGGATGATTTGTTTCTGTGTGGCGAGTTCTGGAGCAGAGTTTTGAGAGGATTGGTGCGAGAGATTTGGCATGGCAGGGGTATAAAAGGAGGGGTTGAAAGTAAACGTAGATAAGAGTAAGGTTATGTTTGTTAGTGAGGACAGTCCTAGTTGTGAAGTTATGTTAGATATGAGAGCTGGAGCAAGTGTCTGAGTTTAAATATTTAGGGTATGTGTTGGATGAGAAGGGAACGGATGATGCAGAGTGTAGTAGGAAAGTTGTGAATGGCAGGAAGGTGGCTGGTGCAATTAAATCGTTGGTGAATGTAAAAGGACTGAGTCTGGAGTGCGCTAGGGTCTTGCATGAGGGTATGTTGTTACCAGTGTTATTGTATAGTTGTGAGACTATGCGTCTGGAATAAGAGAGTATAGATCTAAAGTCAATGTGTTCAGATGGACCAATCTTAGGGGCATGCTAGAGTGTGAAAAGATTAATAAAAGTGAGGATGAAACGTATTAAGAGAGTTGTGTGGTGTGAAGAAAGGGGTAAATGAGAGAATAAATGAAAGTATGTTGAGATGGTTTGGTCATGTGGAAAGGATGAATGAAAGTCGGTTTGTTAAGCGGTGGTGGTCAGGGGAGAAGTAGTGGACCGACGGGCTGGGAGACCGAAGAGAAAGTTGATTGAGTCGGTGAACGAAGTCTGAAGGAGATGAAATGTGAGTTTGCAGAGGCGAGATAAAGGTGCATGATAGGAGAGAATGGCGGCGTTTGTATGGGGCATGGTTTGGCCCCACCTGGGCCAGGATAACCCTTACATTACGATTTACCATAGTGAGGGTCCGTCGCGGTCCTATGATGCTCTAGGTGGATTTTCTGTCTGTGACGAGCTCTCACTAATTAATGTAGTACAGAGGGGGCGGTAAGGCTTGGCTTTCTTTTCGGCTTGTGTCATGTTCTTCTACTGTTTTCTTTTCCGATGCTTTGTACGCACCTTACCCTAATCTTGGCAAAGAGGAAGTAAGAAAGAAAAAAGAAATATATATATATATATATAATATATTATATATATATTATTATATATATAATATATTATATATATTATATATATATATATATATATATTAAATATATATATATATATATATTATATATATATATATAGTATATATATATATATATATATATTATATATATATAATCAATTATCATCCACCTTCTTTCCCCAAGACTGGGGTAAGGTGTGTACCATGCAACGGAAACAGAAAAGTAGTAGAAGAACATGACACAAGTCGAAAAGAAAGCCCAGCCTTACCACCACCTTTATACCTATTAGTGAGAACTTGTCGCAGTCAGAAAATCCACACTAGAGCTTCACGGGACCGCGACGGGCCCTCACTATGGTATCTCGTCAGTGTGGGGTTCACCCTTGGCACAGGTGAGCCACAACCATACATCCTTACAAAACCCCGCCATTCACTCCTGTTGTGCACTTTTCCTCTCGCCTCTGCCAAACTCATATTTCTCTCCTCCAGGCATTCCTTTACTGACTCAATCCACTTTTTCTTTGGTCTCCCAGTCGGTCGATTCCCAACACGCACACCACTATACATCTGCTTAACCAACTGACTATCATCAATCCTTTCCATATGACCAAACCATCTCAACATACTTTCATTTATTCTCTCATTTATCCCTTTCTTCACACCACACAACTCACTAATACGTTCATTCCTCATTTTATCAATTCTTCTCACACCTAACACACCCCTAAGATTGTCCATAATGAACACATTGAACTTTAGATCTATACATCTTATTCCAGACCATAGTCTCACTACTATACATTAACACTGGTAACAACATACCCTCAGGTAGGACCCTAGCGCGCTCAAGACTTAGTCCCTTTACATGAACTAACGATTTAATTACAACAAACACCCTCTTGCCATTGACAACTTTCCTACTACACTCTGCATTGATTGTTTTTCTGAATATATTTCTCATCTGATTAATTTAAAAATTCTAAATATGACATCAATAGAACTGATCCCCTTTAAAACACCAACACAAAGATTTTCAAACACAAAACACGAAGATATTATAGTGTCAAGGTCAGAAAATACAAAAGTTAAAATAAAGCTATTAAAATAAATAAATAATAATAATAATAATAAAAAATTTTAAAATGTCCATAATACCTTTATTTCTTCATCAGTAAACTTTTTGAGCTTCACCAAAGGAAACTTTGACATCAAAAGATTCCCAAAGAATTCTTCTTCATCTGATTCAAAATGTACCTCTGAGTCTGAACCCTTTTCAGCTATTTTCTTTAATAATGAACAAACATTTCTTAGAGTCATAAATATCTGTAAGGTAAACTGTCTTAATAATAATAATAATAATAATAATAATAATAATAATAATAATAATAATAATAATAATAATGAGTCAGTAAAGAGTGTCCAAAATGAAAGGAATGTGAGTTTGGCAGAGGAGAGAAGAGAGCTGCATAATAATAATGTCAGGGTTTTGTAAGGGGGGGGGGGGAAGGCATGGTTGTGGGCTTGGCCCATGGATGAACACTTACACTGACGAGATACCCCACTGGTGGTCTGTCACGGTGTTGTGATCCCTTAGCGTGGAATTTTGGCTGCGATGGGCTCACATTTAAGGGTATGAGGGGGTGGTATGGAGGGGGCTTTCTTTATTGACTTACGTCATGTTTTTCCACTTAACTATTCTGTTTCTGCCTATGTTGCACACCTCACCCCCAATCTGGGGAGAAGGAGAAAGATAAAGAAAGAAAAAGAATTAATAATAATAATAATAATAATAATAATAATAATAATAATAATAATAATAATAATAATAATAATAATAATAATAATAATAATAATAATGAAAAGTGATGTTCCCTGCACTCTTAATCTCTTGTTTCTAACTTGAGTAAAAAGTAATAAGAGAAATGAATTAAAATACCTTTACATGTTGAAGGCTTGACTTCTTCCCAATCACTTCCGGTTTTATGACAACATTGTTGATCTGCTCGTCTAACATGGATTCCTTCTTTATTTCTCTCAACTCTGACTTTATAGATACTGTTTCTTCTAATTCTTCAATTTTAATGCTAAATGGTGGAGCAAAATTTGTTCCACTGTCAGAAAAGATCTGAAAATGATCAATGGGTTTACATAAGCTTACTGGGATAGGATTCAACTAAAATAAGTGATGAACCATAGAGATATGGGTTCATAACTCATGGCTGATGAACCTTTTCCCTAATGGAAAATTTTCCGTTAATGTTCACTTATTAGATTTAGAAATTCAGTATATATATTTGTATTTTTAAAGACAATGTGACTTTTAGTAAGTTATAATAAAAGTAAAATGTTATTCTTTAGAACATTACAGGTTAATTTAAAAAAGTTATAAATATGTTGAAAATACTCTCTAATAAAATCAGGGTTGAACCCAAAAATCCAAAACCCAAAAACCCAATTGTGTTTTTATTCTTAAACTTCAAAATTTGACTTTTAAATAGTGATGAACCAGAGATCTAGCAGTTTTACACCCCTATGGCTCTCCGGCAGTGGTTTTGCATAACCTTAATTAATACTAGTTCCTTTTAATAATGAAATTGAAATTTTATTATCTTGCAGGAAAGAAGGCAAAATAATAAAAATAAATTTCCATATATAACATTTTTCCTATAAAAAAAAATAAAAAATTAACATGGTTTAAAAATTAATTAAATTTATATTCCTTGAGACTAGTACAATGGGCAAGAAACTTAAAGTGAAGAAACTAAAACTACCCTCTTATAACATTTAATAAATATTTTAAGAAATAAAGATTTGAAAACTGTTGTGAAACCTGAAATTATATAGGCTTACATATATTATATATATATATATAATATTATTATATATATAAATATTATATATATACTATATATAAATATATATATATAATATATATATATATATATATATATATATATATATATAATATATATATATATATATATATATTTATATATATATACAGTACTGGCCAATTTATTATGGATTTTTTTAAAAGTTTGACATTTTTGAATAAAAGGTTATGAAATTAATTTAATTTTAATTTTTTTTGAATTTTATTTTTAATACATCAGGACAATATATATTAGAGTACTGGTTTGGGCACCTTTGTCACCTGGCAAGTTGCTTTAACTCGACTGGGCTGTGCCAGTAATTAAAGCTTCTGCACAAATTGCGGATTTTTTTGGAATGAACCAAACCTGAGAAGACGGCGCAATGAGTCCTTAGTTTGGTCGTTAATTTGGAACATCGTGTATTTCAATCTTTCAACACGCGACCCACAAACTCTTCAATAGGGTTTCATGTCAGCGTGTGAATTTCAGGCCATGGAAGTACCTCTACGCCATTTGTGCGAACCATCTCTTTACTGACTTTGCTGAATGACACGGGGCGGAGTCCTGTTTGGAAAATCCAAGGTCTATCGCCAAATCAATCCCTTGTTTGAGGTAGTAAACGAGTTTGTAGTACATTTATATACTTATGCTGGCTGGTCCATGGTGCCTTCAACAATCATCAATCGACTTGGGCCATGAACAGAAATAGCACCCCACACCATGATTTTCTGTGGAAATTTTACTTGCCTTTTTTTTCAGGCATTCGGGTTTAAATTCCCCACCTGATCGCCTTCTCACGCTCTGCACAACGATCATCAAGCACAGGGGCAATTGGGTGGATTCATCAAGAATACAATCTGAGCAATCATAACACATAATTGACGAGGAAAAGCATAGAAGATGAATGCAAGTAGACAACAAGACAGAAATCGATGACTTTAAACCATAGAGGTTGATAATTTCCAGTAATAATTATATTTCAAAAAATTCATGTGTCATTGCGATTTTACTAATAACAATGCTCTTTTATGAGTGAAAAGCCAATAGTAGCTATTCTGATAAACTCTTACCTGCTTCCCATTGCTCAGAAGGTCAAGTGAATATGAGTCTGAGCCAGGGCATTACGTGGCCCGTTTCATTTTCTAAGTAGTCTAGGGCTTTCTTTCTTGATGATAGCTTTTAATCCAAGTATTAACTAGCCCTCCTATTGGGCCGGTCTTCTTTAGAAATAATAATTCCCCTCTTGCTAATAGAACATTAAAGTTCCTACATGTAGTCTTCTATTTTCAGAGCCATTTGAACTATTTTTCTTGTCCTCCCTGGTGTTGTTTTTTTCTTTTCTTTCCACATTTGCCAACCCTATTTGAGCTCAAACTGTGACCGTATTTCAATTTCTTCTTAAAATTACTAACTGTTTGAGTTGAAACCCCAAGTTTTGCTGCAATTTTCTTTCTATTTTAAGTTGCTCACTTGCAATTAACACATTAATCTCCGACTTTTCCGTGGACTCAAATCACTAATTTTACCCATATTTGATCACTTATATAAACTACCAAAATATCTGAAAAATAATTGATATTATTATTAAAATAATACAATAAAACACTAGTATACACTAATTATAACAAATATAATAAGGTGTAAAAACATTTTCTAACACACACAACTCCCGTGAAAGCAGGACAGGCAACTGAACGTGAAAGTACAATAAACACTGAATTAATTCACCAAATCTGTCATGTTGCCAGATACTGCCCACACCATACTTTGAAAGTTTGGTTAAATTTAAATAGGTAAAATATTTATTATTATTTCTGGTGTATTAAAATAAGTTCAAAAAGTTGAAAAAATTTTAAATTTTCATAACATTTTTATTCAAAAAATAGCAAAATTTTAAAAAATCCATAATAAATTGGCCAGTACTAGTACTATATACTATATATATATAATTATTATATATTATAGAATATATATATATATATATATATATATTATATATAATATATATAATATATATATATATATTTATACTTTGTTGACACAACTACCCTGCTACAAGAGAAGCAGGCAACCTTGATGTATTTCACCACTATTGCAGGCCAGTCCCAGAGATCCGATAATTTTAGTGCAGTGAAATTGCTTCTAAGGCAGGGCAATCTATTAAGAGATGTTTTGTGTTGTTGATGGTTTGGGAATGGCATCTTTGACAGTTATGGAAAAGGATCTCCAAGATAATCAAATTTATATTTTTGAAGGGAGAGATAGTGCCCAGAGCAGTCATGAAAGCATTACCCATGTTTGGCGATCCTAAGTTTGTTCCTTATTGGAAATTTCAGGTGGATGCACTTGGAGTATGGTACTGTTTGGGTATATGAAAATAGTTTTTTTGGGTATTTGTGTGTGAATGAGTTTAATGAATGATGAATGTGTCAGGTGATTGGGGAGGAGGAACTGATTTGTTGTATATAGTAGATTTTGCTGGTGTAGCTTTTTTATTCTTAGGTATGGGTGGTTGTTGCAGTGTTTGATATAATGGGTGATCTGTTGAGTGATTTCTATAGAATTGACATTCGATCATGTTGTGATGGGCCCCCTATTGGTATGATTTTTGCTTCAGTTTGAAGGTGATGCCTAGGTGTGGTTGGGAAGCCATTGGGCTTTATTTTGGACACCTTATACAGTTTCTAAATATTAGATTTTGATATTGAGGGAACTTAGGTGGGCAATGCACAGTTTAAAAAGGGGCAAAGATATTGCCTGTATAAATAGTTAGTTTCTTTATGTTGGCCAAAGGTAGTTCCTGTTAAGGCTTTCAGAGCATTTAACTTATGTGAGGCTTTGGATGTGATTGTTTAAGTTGGGGCGAATGCCATTTGTGTATTGAATGTCAATCCTAATATGGTTGGTTGTCTATTAAGAGAGCTGTTACTTAATAGATGAACTGTTGGTGTACCAGTTATTCAGTGGGTGAAGGTAGCACCAACTTCCACTAAACAACTGAACACTTATCCTAACCACAACTACCTTTAATGTGCACATGACCGGGTGCTTGGAAATAGTATTAAATTATGGTTTGAGGATAGAGCGTGGAAGGTTTGATTGTTGTGTTAAATTGTATTTGAGGGGAACATAATGTGATAAAAGGGGGTGGGGACATTAGGGTTTTGGTTGTGTTGCAATGAGCATCTTGTGGGCTGATTTCGATTGTTCAGGATTGAGTGCATGCAAGTTTTTTATTAGTGCATCACCTCTTGGTGCATGTGTATGGATGTTAAGCATTGAAATCTTTGGCTAGTATTAGATTTTGATATTGTGCTAAGGCATATGGGTCACTAGCATAGCCTTGAGAGCAGTATTGAAAGGTTGTTGGTGGAATGTAATTACCTGCAAGTTATTTATTTTATATATATATATATATATATATATATATATATATATATATATATATATATATATATATATATATATATATATATATATATATATATATATATATATATATATATATGTTGCGGGGACTGGAAATATCAGTTCCAGTCTCCGGTCGAAAAACTAGACATTAAGACCTAATAAATCAAATGTTAATGTTCTGAGTGCGATTTTATAAATGGTTAGAATTGAATGGGAAAATACTGAATGGCGATTACCTTTTAGGATTTAATAGCCACAGTTTCCTTCTTCAAGAACCATCAACGCCGGCATCAATCAGCTACGGGAAGAGTCATAGGCGTATATTTTCTAACGCGGGTCTTATCATCGCAGGGACCCTGAACATGTGCTCAACAACTCGCCCACATCTTGAGATTCACTCACAAGTATTTTTACGTTAAGAAAACAAAAACAAAACAAATTCAAGGGGGATTGAAAAACAGACCGTATTTCAGTATGGTTTTATTTAAAACGTAAGAACTTTGATGAAATTGATGAAATTATGTAGAATATGTATAAAACAGTTACCTCAAGGGTTTGGTTTTTTCTTTAAATGTAATAATATACCTATATATACATGAAGTCACCTCAAGGGTTTGACTTTTAGCTTAATTTTAATTTAATTTATGATAAAGATTGGAAAGTATGTTCGGATTACTCCTTTGAACATAACCTAAAATTTGAACAGGGAAATCGTCTGGGTTGAGGGTTTACTTAATAATAATAATAATTGCTTTTCAGATTTGCACTTAATAATTAATATAATTTATTTTACAGGCGGGTCTAATAACTTAACTTTGGGAAGATGAGATAAGTATTCATATATGAAGAATTTTAAGAAAGGTATCAACTTTCTTTTATTCAAACTCTGGAATTACAATCATGGGACTTCAGCCCAAGCTCCGGGAATTATAGTCAATTTCCAACCAAGTTCTGGGATTTACAGTCCCAACTCTGGAACTTATAGCCAATTCCAGGCCAAACTCTGGAACCTGGAATATTTAAGGTAGGTACTTATATATTCCTATTTTACTGATTGATTTTAATATTTGATGCACGTATTTCACTTATAAACTTATTAAATTTACATTAATTACACACTTACCCCTAGGAATGAATCAATAGTTCTCCATAGGGGATTTATTGTTGGTCTTTGGATCCAATTGGTTGCAGAGGATATCCTATAATTAACACATTATGGTACATTAATTACTATAATGAGGTATTCCGAATTAAAATGTTTTCCTCAATAATATTTGATTATAATTTATGACTTATATGTTATTCACTAACCTTAGAAACAGGATCAAGGATTCTTCCTTCGTATGATTAATCAGTATAAAAAATCAAAAATGCCCACTGAATTATAATAATAATATTCTGAGGGGCAACTTATAACTTTTAAAAGTGATATACTTATAATATATTCAGTAAATCAAAACAAGACTAAAAGAAAGAAGATATAAAAAAATTAAATAATAATTGTTTATTTTCCAATGTTGGAACATATTATAATTATCCATATAAGAATACAACTGGGATCTTCTGGCATGATTTACATTTTTAAAATAGTTACGCCAAAAGAGACAGGAATGGAGTCGGAGTCACCATTACATCCTCCTCCGCTAAATTTACGCCCCCACCTCGTTTTAATAATCGATTTGGTGGAGTTAAAAATTAATATAATATTTTATTTAATTAAATTTTTCTTTCCATAGTCAACCAAAACATTTCTGAGGTATAAACGAAATAAATTTTTTTTTTTAAGAAAAATAAATAAGGTAGGTTATAGAATTATAAATATATGAACATATAGAGTACAAATGTATTCTTTATTATACAAAGTTTTAACATAAATATTTGGCTTTAACAATTTCTTTATAAAAATAAATATTTTTATATAAATCTTAATCATAAATATTAACAAGATACTATTATTAAACATACATTAATTAAACATTTGGTCGGGTCGGTGGGTAATAGAGGAAAGCCTTCTATCAGTTGCTCTCTCTTCCCTTATTATCTCGAACCATTTTTGTTGTAATATTTCATGTAAGGCTTCATCGGTTCCCCTCCAATTTAATTGCTCCATAGTCCAACGTACTCCAGTACGTATGTTTTCTAGGGATTGTGAATTAGGAGAAAGGTTCCGATAATCAGATGGAGGATTTACATTTGTAGAAGTTTGAAACATATCAGAATGATAAGTATGTGAAGCTGCTGCATTATTAGTTGACAAAGCAGGCAACAAATTTATATGGGACACATTTCTTTGATACTCGGGGTCTCTATCCCTCTGAATGAATGGATGTACATTTGATTGTGAAAATCTTGACCTAGGTAAAGTAACAGGATGCCTTGTAGTAACATTATAATTATAAGGATGATAACGGCTAGTCCCTAAGAACCTTGGAGCTGATACACCGGGTGTTACTGTATCTTCTGTTGTTGTAGGATTAGGATGTGACGTAGAAGGTCGATTACTTTCAGGAACATTTCTATCACTACTATCTGAATGACGGATGGACAATTGTGATCTGGGTCGAGGAAAAGGGCCTGAGCTGATTTGTGAAGAGATTGAAGAAATTCTGTTTGATCCATATGCTTGATGGGTTGTTCGGGTTTGGTTGATATCCAATTCAGGGTATTTCATCATCATAGCTTTGAGGAATTTTCTGTTTGGATGAAGCCCATCAGAGATGAGAGGAGAGCCCATCACTAAGGTTTCTCTTTCTTGATATTTTCTGTGAGGTGTATTGGTTACCTCTACACTCTCTGAATCGGTCTCATGATACAAATCAAGGACTTCATTCCCTATGATGAGACGTTTATCCGTCCAGCTATACTGAGAATCAATCAGTTCTTCAAATTTGGTACAACACTTTATAGAATGTTCTCGTAATATATCTGGAGATATATCAGGATCATCGATGAAATGTCTTGCAAAAGCGGGTCCCCAATCCTTAATAACACGTTTACAATTAAAAGTATAGATGTCTGATATAGGTGGAATCATCAAATATACTTTAACATTAGGATTAATCAGTTTCGCGTCCTGAGTTATTTCTTCCATCAGAAGGGGTACATCAGCTATATTAAAATCTTCAGTAGGATGAAGTACTGTAGTAGACTTGACATCTTCTTTAATTTCCTTCTTTGTCCACGCCATTGTAATGAGGGACCATATGATAATGTACTGCACATCCTTTGTCATAAGATTGTTTACTCTATTCGGGCAAGCTGAAATATGACGTCCTGACTGGAAATCCGTCCTCACAAACAGCTTATATTTTTCTCTTAAGAGACGTTTTTCATTTTTAAATAACCCCACAGTGGATGAACCCACTATCATTATTAATGACATTTTTAATTTAGTTAATTTAAGTCTGTTTATTACAATTCAGGGAAAGAATCTATTTAAAATGAGGAACGAATTGTGAGCACAGTCAGAATTCCTGATTCTCTGAAAAACAGTTAAAGTGATTAGTAAATGACCCCATATATATAAACCTGCAAAAAAGATTTTTAATTATTAGTACATGGATTATTAGCAATATTATAAAATTTCATAAATAAAATATATATAATATATATATATATATATATATTATATATATATATATATATATATATAAAATATAATAAAATAAAATATATATATATATATTATATATATATATATATATATATATATATATATATATATTATATAAAATATATATATATATATATATATATATATATATATATTATATATAATATATATATATATATATATATATATATATATATTTATATTAGGGAACTTGTATATATATACATATATATACATTAGGGAATACTTGTATAAGAATATATATAAGCTTATATATAAGAGTAGTATGATATTACTTGATTTGATATATGATGAAATTATTTAAGATCATCATGGATATCAAATACGTAATTTTTAAGGGGTAAATTTAAAATAAGAAAGTGACTTATATAAGGATCAAGAAAGAAAACACTGGATAGATTCATTATTTAAGAGAGAAAGAAAGAAAGGATAGATTTTTAAACTTTAAAACTTTTTTTTTTTTTTCATTTAAGAGTATTTTAAGGGTTTTATTTCATGAACAATAAATATTTAAAGGATCAAAACGGGAGTTTTCTTTTACAGGGTAAACAGGGTAAGGCTTTTATTTTATTATTTTTCTCATGATATCATTATATGATTATAACTATACTGTAATTACTTATTTATTGATTGACAGGCATCCCATTTGTAATCTGTCTTATTAGTTGGTACAGGAAAATAAAGATAAAAGTAAGATTTTTTATTTCATAGTACTTTCACTTTGATTTACTTTATGCTTACAGTTGTGGGCATGAGGTAGTTGTAATGAATACCAACAAGGCAACTTAAACAACATACTTCATTTCCATATTCACTTCTGTACACCATCGGACGATTATTATTATAAACATGAACAGGAGTTTTATAAACCTCCGTAAAAGCAGTGATGACCTCCGGGATGGGTAACTGGCCCGGAAGTTGTAAAAGCCTCGTAAAGGTTTGCGGGTGTCCATTCTTTGTAGGTGTTTTGTAATTTCTGTGTTAATTCCACTATATGTGTAGGAATGTCGGTATACCGATCCATATAGAAAAAAGGCGAAACACTTATACAACGAATCTCCTCCTCCCGCGATTTCAATCGGGAAATATCCGTCAGGTATTTATTCGGGAGAAGAGGGAACGGAAGGTACATTTGTATCTTCTGGAATTGGAGAACGGGAAAGGGCATCCGCAACCACGTTTTTGTTTCCTGCAATATGTCGGATCTCAAAATCATACTCATCCAATTCCTCCATAGTACGAGCTAACCTCCCATCGACGAGGCTCATATTTTGGAGATAAATGAGAGGCATATGGTCAGTAAAGATAACAAATTTTACTCCGCGAAGAAAAGGTCTCAGGGATTTAACCGCCCATCTTAATGCAGTAAGCTCTTTATCAATGACCCCATAATTTCTTTGGGCTCCATTAAAAGTCATCGAAATAAAGGCAATTGGCCTACGTTCTTGACTCTGTACTTGAGAAAGACATGCTCCTGCCCCATAATCAGAGGCATCCACGTGTAACTCAAGGGGGAAGCGTTAGGATGATAATCAGGAAACCCTAACAACCGAGGGTTGACCAGCGCTTCCTTTAAATCTTCAAACTCTTGTTGACATTCAGGAGTCCATTTAATGTTTTTACCTCCTGTCTGACTGGAAAGGGGTTTACTTATTTGGGAACAATTTGGGATATGTCTTCTATAGAAATTTATCATCCCCAAAAATTGTCGGAGGTGTTTAACAGTAGTAGGAGTAGGAAAATCTAAAGCTCCTTTTATGTTTTTCTGGAGCGGGAGAATACCTTTCTGGGATATTTGATAACCTAAAAACTCAACTTGAGTGCGACACAGGTGGGTTTTGCGGGGTTTTATTTTATAACCATTTTTTTTAAGGGCTGAAAGGACCCGATCCAAGGTGATTAAGTGATCTTCAATTGTTTTACTGAGTATAATAATATCATCGAGATAAACCATCACCTCAGACCATGGTAATTCTTCCAGCGCAAGCATCATACCCCGCTGAAAGGTAGCTGGTCCGTTCTTTACGCCAAAGGGCATCTTTAGGTACTCATACTGGGCAAATGGGGTAGAGAAGGCTGTCTTCTCCACACTCTCAGGCTCCATTGCAACCTGGTAATATCCACGGACCAGATCTATTGTGGTGAAATAGATGTTCCCATACATGTTATAAATCATATCGATGAGATTAGGTAAAGGGAATGAATCTGTTTTTGTTACATTGTTAAGTTTGCGATAATCTATACATAACCGCAACTTTCCATCAGGTTTCCTCACAGGGACTACCGGGGCGGAATATGGGGATTTACTCGGTCGTATAATATCCTGCTCGAGTAATTCCTTACACTGTTGTTCGATTTCTTGGGCAAGGGGCCCTTGAAATCTACGAACAGGCAAACGGACGGGACGAGGACTTTCCAACTCAATAGCGTGAGTGATGTTGGTGGCCACCCCCACATCATGGTCTCCAAAACTTAACGCTGGTTGGTGTCTTAAAAGGACTTCTATAAGACTTTGTTTCTGCGATTCACTTATAGGGATATTGGCAAAACAAAAGTCTTCCATTAACTTCTCTGGAGTCCATCGTTCTATATTAGAGTTAGATTGAGAAAGACTATTATGTACTGTACTTATCTTTATGGAAGATAACTCTTCTTCCTGGAGGGGAAAGACTTGACCCAGGACAGTATTTTTTCTAATATACTGAACCTTATCTGAAGGGTTCATGAGAGCAACGGTACCGGGGGTTTGCAAATTTAAAATCCCCGAAATTGGAACAACATTATTTGTGATGGTTCCTTCAAACCCCACTATATCTAAGGGAACTTCGGAAATACTCTTTACTTGGGCCAATTTGCATGAAAAAGGTGGTATACTAATAGAATGAACATTAATACAATAATAAAATGGAAGGGATAAACTAATATCTTTGGCAATCGGGAAGATTCTATCATTTGTTCTGTGCATTAGCTCCCCAGTTGTGAGATTTGGGAGTAATTTATTATTCTTTAAGGCATCAGCTCCCAAAACTACTGGTGCCGACATAATTTCTCCAGGGACTACCAAGAAAACAACCGGTTTAGTCATAAAAGAATTATCAGGAAAAAACAAGGGCATTTCTACATATGAGTCTATGGGGACTGGATAAGCAGGATCTAAACCACTAATGGATTTTATTCCTATATCTGAAGAGGGTTTTATGATTACATTTTTTAAATCGTTATTAAGTAAATTAATGTCAATTAAGCTCACCCCGGCTCCGCTATCTACCATACAACCGTAAAACCCGGAACTATTGGGGCTAAATCCGACAGTAATAATCATGGGTGATGTAGGAGAATACTCAAAATGTACATGTCCCGATCGGGATTTATCTTTCTGCTCTGGGGACGTTTCTGTAGTCTTATTATTTTGACTAGTAATACTCGCACTCTGGGCGTCAGTGACCGAGTCATTCACAGGGTTGTTCTCCGCCAGGTGACTCAAGTCCGGGGAGACCAAGTGTTTAACGGTTCTGCATGAGATTCTTCAGCTCCTCTGCAATGACCTTCAAAATGTGACCTGTGACAATAGTCACAAGGGTCTAAATATTTTCGAGGTGGAAGGGAGGTTCTTTCCATATTGGTGTTATCCTTATTGGTCAACTGGTATTGTTGGACCTCTTGCTGGGCATTTGGGTTTTTCGCAGAGGATACTTTTTTGATTGCTCCAGACAGGTAACCTCTCGGGGATCTTTGTGAAGAATCAGGTGGATTTCGGTCTTGGTTTGGAGGTGTTCTATTTGGGCATTTCATCCCAGAATGAGGACCACGACAAAAAGGACATTTTATCGGACTAGTGTTGGGAGGTGACCGAGATGGTGGTCTACGAGAACGACACTCGGCTTTTACATGGCCCTTTTTCTTGCAATAACTGCAAACACCAAGAAATCTATAGCAATCGCGCATTTGATGACCTGGTATTTCGCAATATTCACAAGGCTTATTTTTCTTTTTCGGAGCTTGACGGGAAACAATCGTACGAGTTTGAGAAGAGGTGTTTTGGGGAGAGCTACGGCGATTATCTCGGTAATATCGACTACCTGAAGTTCTATTTGGAGGACTACGACGATTATTTCGGTCGTAGCGACTACCGGATTTATCAGGAGGACTACTGGGTTTTTGATGAGACAGACGGTTATCATTCGTGGACTGTCTTTGTTTAGGAATGGAGTGTGCTTTGTTTTTGACAACATCCACCCAACTAGGTGCCAACGTGTCAATTCTTATGACTGATTCGATGGTTTCATTGAGATCATCCTTTTTGGGTTTCTCAGTTCGTTTGTGATGAATGGGTTTATCCTTATAGTCGGGATCATATTGGGAAATGGAGTTTGGAAACTCAATATTATCAATTTCCAGGGAATCCGCATATCCGACGATTTTTTCCCAAGGGACTCTATCAATTCCGTCCTGTTCTTTCATTTTTATGTACTTACGGACACTCCTTTCTATATACGGGGGAAGACTACATAGGAATGCTGTCCGAAGTGAACTGTGCTCACGCATATCCAGTCCTTGGTATGCGCGTCGGGCCAACCGTTCTAAACGAAGGGCAAACATTCGAATACTCTCTTTTTTCTCTAAACGAGCCGAATGATATGCTTGTAACTGGTATTCCTTTTTCCTTTTTTCTTCGGTATGGAACCAGTCAACAAGGGTATCTCTTACGGAGAAGTAATCCCTGTCATCTTTGGTGATTAGCTTATACAACTGAAGGAAGCTGCCCTCCAGCTGTCTGCCGAGTAATCGCAACCATTGATGAGGGGCATTGGGGTAATGAAGACTACAATAAGCTTCGAAGTCTCCCAAGTATATTAGTAAATCTTGGTCGGTTTCATATTTAAATTTACCTGGGTCAACCACCTTTAGTTTCTGAGAATTTTTGACCAGTTGAGTCAGTAGAACTATGGCTTCTTCCAATAAGTCCAGGCGCTGTGTTATTCTAGGTTCTGCACACATCGCCTCTTCCGAAAGATTTTGTCGTTGTCGATAGACTCTTTGAGGCGGTGGTTGCAATAAAAATCTACTTTGAGTCTGGGTTGCATTATCATGATACGAATTAGACTGTGTAGACTGGGATTGATAAGAGTTACGGGGAAGAAATTCATTACGGGAGTTTTCTCCTCTAATAGGGGATAATAGACGTTTCCTATCCTCTTTATGCCTTAAAACTGGCTTATCAGGATGTGAGACATCATGAGATCTGGGATATGAATCCTCTTTTGGTTCAATAGGCCTAAACGAGGGACGGGATATGACTACTTGATCTCTTGTTAGCAAGTTTCTAGTTCGTTTAGGAGACGAAATTCTTTTGATTTCATCTTTATCAAAAGACGTATTTTCTAAATAAGTTGTTTTCTTCGGGGGTGTTTTCAGGGAATTTACTGATGACTTAGGACGGACTAATTCGGGAGGATCAGTCATTCTCTTGTGCATCTGATCACTCTTCCGAGAATAGGAATCAAAAGTATCATAATCAGGATTTCTGCCATGTTGTTTGCTCATACGTTCTAATAATTTCTTTTCGTTGTAAAATTTGACGAGGTATTTGGATAGGGTAGGAACGGAAGTCAACTGATCCAAGTTATCTAAGTCTATTTCCTTTTCTTCCTCGCTATCCTCACCTTGACTTGTCTCTTCCTCTTGGGATTGGACAGCCATATTATATGAATCCAATGCAATCGCACTGGCAGTTTCGGTGGTTATCTCTTTCACCCTATACTGTTTTTTTATTGCTCCCTGGGGTTTATCATTCACCAAAGGATCAGGTTCAGTCATAGTCATAGTATCTTTAAGAGGTTTTTCGGTTTCCTTATCAGAATTATGAGACATTTTGAAGAATTAATAGAATAACTACTCAGAAGTTTAAGGTCAAAGAAGTTCAAGTGATATTTCAAGCGAGGAGATGATGATTGTGAGCGAAGTCACAGTAATGGCGAGGCGCTGAACAGAGAACAGAGTCCCTGTTCGGGCGCCAGAATAATTTTTCTTATGTTACGGAGACTGAAAATTATCAGTTCCAGTCTCCGGTCGAAAAACTAGACATTAAGACCTAATAAATCAAATGTTAATGTTCTGAGTGCGATTTTATAAATGGTTAGAAATGAATGGGAAATACTGAATGGCGGTTACCTTTTAGGATTTAATAGCCACAGTCTCCTTCTTCAAGAACCATCAACGCCGGCATCAATCAGCTACGGGAAGAGTCATAGGCGTATATTTTCTAACGTGGGTCTTATCATCGCAGGGACCCTGAACATGTGCTCAACAACTCGCCCACATCTTGGGATTCACTCACAAGTATTTTTACGTTACGAAAACAAAAAACAAAACAAATTCAAGGGGGATTGAAAAACAGACCGTATTTCAGTATGGTTTTATTTAAAACGTAAGAACTTTGATGAAATTGATGAAATTATGTAGAATATTTATAAAACAGTTACCTCATGGGTTTGGTTTTTCCTTTAAATGTAATAATATATCTATATATATGAAGTCACCTCAAGGGTTTGACTTTTAGCTTAATTTAATTTAATTTATGATAAAGATTGGAAAGTATGTTCGGATTACTACTTTGAGTCTGGGTTGCATTATCATGATACGAATTAGACTGGGTAGACTGGGATTGATGAGAGTTACGGGGAAGGAATTCATTACGGGAGTTTTCTCCTCTAATAGGGGATAATAGACCTTTCCTATCCTCTTTATGCCTTAAAACTGGCTTATCAGGATGTGGGACATCATGAGATCTGGGATATGAATCCTCTTTTGGTTCAATAGGCCTAAACGAGGGACGGGATATGACTACTTGATCTCTTGTTAGCAAGTTTCTAGTTCGTTTAGGAGACGAAATTCTTTTGATTTCATCTTTATCAAAAGACGTATTTTCTAAATAAGTTGTTTTCTTCGGGGGTGTTTTCAGGGAACTTACTGATGACTTAGGACGGACTAATTCGGGAGGATCAGTCATTCTCTTGTGCATCTGATCACTCTTCCGAGAATAGGAATCAAAAGTATCATAATCAGGATTTCTGCCATGTTGTTTGCTCATACGTTCTAATAATTTCTTTTCGTTGTAAAATTTGACGAGGTATTTGGATAGGGTAGGAACGGAAGTCAACTGATCCAAGTTATCTAAGTCTATTTCCTTTTCTTCCTCGCTATCCTCACCTTGACTTGTCTCTTCCTCTTGGGATTGGACAGCCATATTATATGAATCCAATGCAATCGCACTGGCAGTTTCGGTGGTTATCTCTTTCACCCTATACTGTTTTTTTATTGCTCCCTGGGGTTTATCATTCACCAAAGGATCAGGTTCAGTCATAGTCATAGTATCTTTAAGAGGTTTTTCGGTTTCCTTATCAGAATTATGAGACATTTTGAAGAATTAATAGAATAACTACTCAGAAGTTTAAGGTCAAAGAAGTTCAAGTGATATTTCAAGCGATGAGATGATGATTGTGAGCGAAGTCACAGTAATGGCGAGGCGCTGAACAGAGAACAGAGTCCCTGTTCGGGCGCCAGAATAATTTTTCTTATGTTACGGAGACTGAAAATTATCAGTTCCAGTCTCCGGTCGAAAAACTAGACATTAAGACCTAATAAATCAAATGTTAATGTTCTGAGTGCGATTTTATAAATGGTTAGAATGAATGGGAAATACTGAATGGCGGTTACCTTTTAGGATTTAATAGCCACAGTCTCCTTCTTCAAGAACCATCAACGCCGGCATCAATCAGCTACGGGAAGAGTCATAGGCGTATATTTTCTAACGTGGGTCTTATCATCGCAGGGACCCTGAACATGTGCTCAACAACTCGCCCACATCTTGGGATTCACTCAAGTATTTTTACGTTAAGAAAACAAAAACAAAGCAAATTCAAGGGGGATTGAAAAACAGACCGTATTTCAGTATGGTTTTATTTAAAACGTAAGAACTTTGATGAAATTGATGAAATTATGTAGAATATGTATAAAACAGTTACCTCATGGGTTTGGTTTTTCCTTTAAATGTAATAATATATCTATATATATGAAGTCACCTCAAGGGTTTGACTTTTAGCTTAATTTTAATTTAATTTATGATAAAGATTGGAAAGTATGTTCGGATTACTCCTTTGAACATAACCTAAAATTTGAAAAGGGAAATCGTCTGGGTTGAGGGTTTACTTAATAATAATAA